>JAWNLS010000183.1:0-22776 GCA_035042185.1 Drosophila kambysellisi
ATGTCAATGGTTGGAAAATGTGGAACACGCTATGGCTACGTATACGCCTAGCTCTAAGGTGGAAAAAAGTAGTTCTGCAACACTTGTAGCCCAAAATCTTAGTCAAGACGTGGTGCTCTTGGCAACTGCTGTAATCAATGTTAGAAGTCGTACTGGAGTTTTAATCCCTTGCCGAGCGCTACTTGATTCTGGGTCGCAGGCGCACATTATCACATCTCGTTTAGCTCAACACCTCCAGCTGCACAAGCATCGCTCACCTACTTTGATTTCAGGATTGGGGGAGTCTACTGTTGCCTGAGAAAGCTATTCAGCCGATATAAGCTTTCAATCGCGAGTATCTGCGTACTCTGCCAACATCTCAGTTCTCGTAGCTCCGTCTATAACTGGAAATCAGCCTAGCCACGATGTCAACACTGAGCTCTGGAATATACCCTCAAATATTCGCTTGGCTGATCCAGAGTTCTTTAAGGCGCACAAAATTGATTTGTTAATTGGAGGTGGCCTGTTTTTTGAATTGTTGTGTGTCGTTCAAATCAAAATCGCTCCTGGTTTGCCTATTCTTCAAAAAACTCAGCTGGGCTGGATAGTGACAGGAGGAACTTCTTCAGCGAGCCCTGGTCACTAGCTCGGTTCTGATGCCAAATCCTAGCCCAGATCACAAGCTTGATGAAATCGTTCGTCGGTTTTGGGAGGTAGAATCGTGTTCCCGTTTAGTCAACGAATCTACCAAGGAGGAACTTGATTGTGAAGCTCTGGAAGCCTTTGAGGAACTGAAGCACTGGCACAATTGGCCAGCTACGGCACCGAGAAGTGTCTGCGTCTCTTTATGAACACTCTGCTCGACAATGAGTTGCCGGAAACGATGCAGACAAAATCCAAATACGAGCTGAGACAGTGCGTCTTGGACACGCTGGAGCCGCACACAGATTTACAACTAATACTTGGATCTGTATCATCTGGATGGGGAAAAGTTCGTTCAGGCCACACCGCCACCACAATCATCGCTAGTCTCTTATCCATTACCAAGTGCGCTATGTCCCCGGACGCGAGCAGCTGCTGCCGCAGCGGCGGCTATTGATGCTCTCCTCACTGCGACACCATCGTCGCCGCCGCCACCGCTGATGCTTCCAGTGACACAGGAGCCGCCGGTGTCGCCGGTGTCGCCAGTGCCGCCTTCGTCTCCAAGTGCGAACGTCGAACCGGAAACCTGTGAAACCGAATCATCATCATCCTCGCTACCGGACCAGCTTAGGATGCAAGTTTGCAAATTCTTTTCATAACCTGCGTCGTGTCTTCGGATATATATATAAATTTCGGAATCGCATCAGGCATGCCAGTCTAACAGAAATTGGATACACAAGGGCACTCAACTACTCTTGCGGAGCATCCAGATGGCGAATCTGAGTGATGAGTATAGGGCTTTTCAAGACGGACGGACTATCAAATCATCCAGCTCTATTGCCTCGCTTACCCCATTCATCGATGAGTTTGGACTTCTTCGTGTTGGTGGCCGTCTAAAACACTCGAGCCTGGATTTCGATGCTCAGCATCCGATCATACTTCCGGGACATCATCCTGGCCCACGCGCCATCATCATGCATTTTCACGGGCATCAGCTGCATGCCGGACCTCGTTCTCTGCTTGCTCATATTCGGCTCCACTATTGGCCTATTGGTGGGCATAAGACTGTCTCCAGCGTAACAACAAAATGCATTATGTGTTTTCAAGCAAATCCGGTCCTGGCTGAGACAATCATGGCTGATCTTCCCCGCGATCGTGTTAGTGGCTCGCATCCTTTCGCTGTTACTGGAGTGGACTATTGTGGACAGTTTTATTACAAGAGCGAGATTCGTAACAAAGGACCAGTAAAATGGTACATCTCGGTCTTCATTTGCCTCGCAACAAAGGCAGTGCATCTCGAACTGGTTCCTGATTTGTCAACAGCAGCCTTTCTTAATGCGCCGGATGTCACCAAGCTAAACGTTAGCCGCCTAGATCGATGGCAGCGTATAGCTTATTATCAGCAAATTTTCTGGAGTCGTTGGCGTGATGAATATTTAACGCTTCTTCAGCAACGGTCCAAATGTAGAACATCCTACCCGGGTGTTCACATTAACGATGTTGTCCTTGTAAAGGATGAAAACTTGCCACCCCTTGAATAGCCACTGGCTCGTGTGGTCGAGCTTGTTGCTGGTGCTGACGGCGTTTCCCGAGTAGCTGTTCTCAAGACATCAACTGGAACAATAAAGAGATCTGTGCGCAAGTTGTGTGCGCTTCCGAAAGAGGATGCTGTTGAAAGCCCCTGTCTTTCAACGGGGCGAGAATGTTTGGTTACGCAGGTATCCACGCCAAACAACAATTAAAGCAGCTTCTCTCATAATATATATCTCTTTGATAAGTTATGCTCTGCGCAGCATAAAGAGCAAATTAACGTAACGATCATAACTGTTGTTTTGTATATGCTCATCGGCATTTCGTTTTATTGCATTTGTTTTCACTTTGCTTGCCCTTTGCCTTAGCTGAGCGCAAGCAGCAGCTGCAATTCGGCAGCTAATTAGTTCTATTTGGTAAATCGAGAATTCAAGTCGCGGCACGGTATTCGACACCGCTTGCCAAAAAACAATTCGTATAATTAAAAGCGCAAAGCTCAACTCGGAGCTTATAATTAACAATTGTAACTATTTTTAAGTTTGGCCACGAAGGCAAACTAACTAAATTTAAAGAAAAGCAAATTTCGGTGCGTTTCTATTTATTTGTGTGACTTTGGAAAAATTCGATAGCTATTGAAAAAGCTCAATAGCTCAACAACAGTGTTAAGACATTGGGCCTTATTTGGATGCCAAAGAGGGATCAACTTTGCGGGCGCACACAAAGCAGCAAAAAGGATTACAAAACGTGTAGTTTGCTCGGAGCTTGCACAGATCTTCGACCCTCTAGGCCTATTCGCTCCAGTCGTGGTAAAAGCAAAAATTTGTATGCAACGACTCTGGGAATCAAAATTCGACTGGGACGAAGAATTACCTAAAATTCTTCAGAACGAGTGGAAGGAATATAGGGAGGACTTGCAAAGCCTTAACTCATTGCAAATTCCAAGGCACATTTAGATGGAAAAACTCCAGTCACGAAGAAATTGCACACATTTGTGGATGCTTCAGAGCAGGCATATGGCGCAGCAATATATGTACGCGCAACGTACAAAAACAAAGTCTCGAGTAGTGACCGCAAAACAGTCACTACCTCGTCTAGAACTATGAGCTGCATTATTGGGTGCTGAGCTCGCGGACAGGATTCGACGCGATCTCAACCTTGACTCCACCACAGTGCCAGGACACTTTTGGTCGGACTCTACAGTTGTTCTCTCATGGATCAATGCACCGTCTTCCACATACCATACGTTTGTGGCCAACCGAATAGCGAAAATTCAGGCAGTGACAAGTCAAAATAATTGGCGGCATGTATCGTCTGCCAATAACGCAGCAGATGTGCTCTCAAGAGGAATATCTGCACGAAAGTTACCCGAGCACAGTCTATGGCTCTATGGACCACTCTTTTTGCATGGCACTAAAGACAAATGGATAGCCCCTTCCATCATCTCGCCGAGCAACCTGGAAAGGAAAACAAAGCATATAAGCCTAGCTACAACTCAATCAACAATAGGCGAAGAGTTGTATACTTGTCGACACAGCAACTGATTTTTTAAGTTTAAACCCATTGTGGCTTACATGTTGCGATTCTGCTACAAGCGTCAAAGATCACGGAGAATTGTTGCTTTGGGATGCCACAAAGGCTCGTCTGCTGCGGATAGTGTTTTGCCATTGCATGCTCTGCAAGCTTTTGGCATCGCTTCTCCAAGAACGCATAAAATTGTTGAGCTAAGGGTATTTGGACCATAGGTGCAGCCTCGACCAGCTTTTTTACCATGTAACCAGCAATTTCCTGTGTGCTTCCCTATGATTCAAGTGATTTCGAATCCATCTTTTTAAAGCAAATAATCTTCTTGATGTGAGATTGAATCACTAATCGCTTATTATTGAACCGTTTGGTCAAAATGTCCAAAGCCGCACGATAGTTCGCACTGAATATTTCTAGCGAACGTACCGACTCTAAAGCCAAGCCCGATAAACACCACCGCAAATGCTGAAGATTTTCAATATCACTAAGTTCAGTGTCTTTATCTATAATAGAGTTAAACATGCATATAAAGTGCAATCAATAATGATGGGAGATGACCGATCAGCTGCCGACTCAACATTCCGAAATGTTAAACATAAGTGACGCGATTCGAAAATTTCAAGCTGCCTTTTCAACCGAAATCCCACTGACACGTTCAGATCGAAGTCACGTCGTTCCACAGCTTAATGAAAAAGGTTAACAAAAATTTACCGGCCACAACTCGTCAAGCCTGTGTTGATCATTATAAATCGATTCAGCCTTGCGCTTATAATAAGGAATAAGCGTAGGCACACTGTCACTGGACGCGACTGTTGTGTTCATTTTTGCAAAATTTGCGCATTAAATTTGATAGTTCGAAAAATGGCATGAGGACTGATTTTTATTTATCGTATCCAGTCACTTAACAGACAGAATTTAACAATGATCTCAAACTTCTCTGCGATCATCTCCATCTATTGTTTTCTGATAACACTCAGACTTTAAAGGGATCATTTTTGTGGAAAGTTTCGGAAAAGATTCGAAGATATAGAAAATGATTACAACATTTGTGAAAAGATAAGAAATCGCCGTCAAGGCGAAAATGAACTGTTCGTTGACTTCCAATGTGCTATAGAAGATATTCCAGATAGCCTCATGAACAGTATAGCTGAATTCAGTAGAATTGATAATTCGAAATGCTAAAACAAGTGTTCATCATGAATTTCTTCACTTGAACACCCGTAATAGATGACAGCTCAAAAGAGACATCCGCTGGCATTAACAATTTTATAACAAAACAAGTAAGATGCTGCAATCGAGTATTTTTACTCACAGACCCGAACTGACCCGAGCTGGCTGGCCACAATCACGTGCATATACATACATACATACAGACAGACACACGTAAACGACACAGTATTTATCGTGGCTCTGCAGAATACACACATATATATTGACGCTAGCGTTGATTATAATGCTATCTCATTCTCACATATGCGCTATAACTTTGGTATTTCTTATCCGATCTTAATGAAATTGTCGCAATTAATCAATAATAAGTAAATGAGTATTATGCATATGAAGCCTTTGTCTCTTAAATTGTGGGATTTATTGCTACCCGAAATCTAAATGTATCGATAATTTAGAAACTGATGCAGTTATCGATAAAATAAAGCAAACTTGATCTGCGCCTGGTACACGAGAACTTATATTCCAAATTTAAAGTCGCTAGCTCTTATAGTCGCTGATATTCGCTTCTGCCTGTTACATACATTTGAACAAAACCATTATACCCTTTTTACCCATTTTTAAAGGGTAAAGGGTATACAAATTTGTTTTCTATGTGCAACCGCTATAAGAGGCTTGGGAGCACGGCTAAAAAGACCTCTGGAAGGCGAAATTGACATCATGGACTGTGATGTAATAGAGCCACTACTGTTGATTACAGGTGATGCAGGAGAAATTAACTGCATCAACTGCTTATCATTATCAACAGTAGGTGTTTGCGTTGCAGGGGGCAATGACAGAACCGGGGTTAATAAATTTGGATTCCGAGGTAAAGCAGTATTAAATTGATCAGTACCACGTTATCACACAACCAACAACAAACGAAATCGGCCTTTGGGTCACTTGGCAATTGAAAAAGCACTCAAGAGATGCAATAGAAAACAACAACACCAAGCTTTGGCACAGTAAGAATATCTACGAAAATAGATTACCAACACAATTATGAGAGCACACGAAAGTCGAGAGAGCAAGAGTAATAAAGCGTTATGATAAATTGTTTGGTTAATAATTAAAGCAGCTTCTCTCTTAATATTTATCTCTTTGATAAGTTATGCTCTGCGCAGCATAAAGAGCAAATTAACGTAACGATCATAACTGTTGTTTTGTATATGCTCATCGGCATTTCGTTTTATTGCATTTGTTTTCACTTTGCTTGCCCTTTGCCTTAGCTGAGCGCAAGCAGCAGCTGCAATTCGGCAGCTAATTAGTTTTAATTGGTCAATCGAGAATTCAAGTCGCGGCACGGTATTCGACACCGCTTGTCGCTAAAAGTGCAAAGCTCAACTCGGAGCTTATAATTAACAATTGTAACTATTTTTAAGTTTGGCCACGAAGGCAAATAAACTAAATTTATAGAAAGCAAATTTCGGTGCGTTTCTATTTATTTGTGTGACTTTGGAAAAATTCGATAGCTATTGAAAAAGCTCAATAGCTCAACAATAAATAAAGCGTTGAAATAGCGAGAGTAATAAGGTGCACCGAAACCGAAACTTCTATGACAACAACAATGCGAAGAGATCGAGCGATCAAGTAAGCGAGTAGCTTTGTCTATTACAACTCTCACCGAAGCAATGAGAGCAAGAGTACAAAGCGCACACACAAATTAAAAACAAAACAAGATGCTCTATTCGACGACTTAGGTCGACTACGATATATCCTTAACCCAGTAATTAAATATATTCTAGTTATTAAAAATTATTCGCAAATTTCCCTTTAAGATGATTTGCGGACGGACGGACAGACGTACAAGCCTATACCGACTCGGCTGTTGATTCTGATCAATATTATATATACTTTAGGGGGTCGGAGGTGCTTTCTTCTACCTGTTACATACTTTTGTACATTATACCCATTTTTAATGGGTTAAATGTATAATAAGGTCACTAACTACCCTAAGAGATCGATAAAAAATTGGATCCCAACGCCCACTCCCCCTCCCGAAACCGATACACCAGTTAGTATAAATCGATAAGGTCATAAGACCACCACGCTTTATGCAGTCAACAAAATCGATAAATGCCCAAATCGCCCGTATTTTGAGCGCTTTAGTTACCAAACTTGAAAGGAACTTATTAGAAACCTTCTCTATAATTTATTCACCAACGCTTACTCCCGCCCGTAAAAAGCTCATAAAAGCTCGGAAAGCTCATATCTTCCGTAATTTGATAGCTGCAGTTTCCAAATCGAAGAAGGGTTACCATCTTATATCAACCTCAATCAGAGAGGCAAACTTGGACAGTATTTCTTGGCTGCACACAAATTATGGTATCATAGTAATTCGCTGTCAGTTACGTCCGATTGCAACGTTCTTATTAGTTTATTTTATTTGTTATCTGATTTTCTTCTATCTCTTAGGGATTACTGGTGTTATTTTTATCGGAACACATGTCAATTGGTTTTGCATCTACGGTGTATAGATTGGTTGTATAGTTGAATTGCTTTGAATATTATCTCTTCGAATTTGGTTATTCCGTCATCCTTCTTTATACATATTATAATTTTGGATAGTGTTGAATGAAATCTTTCAACTTGTCCATTGCGGGTGGAGTTGTGTAACGGTGTGTTATAGACTAGCTCTTAAATGGGTTTCCAATAAGAATATAAAGGATACAGTGTTTATAGCCCTTTCGTTTTCAATAACAACTAATTTGGGCATATCGAAGGCTATGACGAAGTGAGTGCTTATACTATTATACCAAAATGGTATAATAGTATATTAGTTTTGTGCAATGTCCGTCAAGCTGTCTGTCCGTCTGTCCGTCTGTCCGTCTGCCCGTCTGTCCGTCTGCCCGTCTGTCCGTCTGTATGAACGCGTGTTCCTCCGACACCCTTAGAGATAGAGACTTGAAACTTGGAACGTATACTGGAAAGTACTTTCAAAAGTTAAAGTGTCTTGGGTTTGGACCTACGTCCACTAGGGAGCGAGAAAATCGATAAATTCGATTTTAGCAAATCGATAAATCCCCATATCTCTTACAATTTAATGAATATAGTCACCAATTTTGGTTGGTAGGTTGTTGGCGAGGTCCTTGAAAGATTGCCATGTGCCACGCCCACCTCCATCACCCCCGCCTAAAATTTTTAAATGGCTATATCTTCTGCAGTTTTTGAGTAGGGAACGTCAAATTTGGTAGGTATATTACTGGTAGTCGCCTTTAAGAACCGATAACAAATTTGTGGTGCCACGCCCACACCTGCGCCTATAATCGAATATTCCGATTGTAAGTCGATAACTCCGTATATCTCCGAACATTTTAAAGATAGAGTAACCAAACTTGGAAGATAATTTGCTGGTAACCTCCTCCAAAGATTGGCATACCAATTTTTGGACCACGACCACATCCGCCGCCCCCAGGAACTTCGTCCCTAGAAATTTAAAATGCGCATATCTGCCGTAATTTGCAAGCTAGAGTCGCAAAATTTTGCAGATATGTTACTGGTAACTCCCCCAAAGATCGATAAAAAAAATTGGATGGCCACGCCCACTCCGCCTACCTAAACCGATACACCTGTTGGTGTAAATCGATAAACCCATATATCTCACGCAATTTGAAAACTTAAGTCACCAAATTTTAAAGGTATATTGCTAGTAACACCCTTCATAAATGTGGAAAAAAAATTTTGGACCACGCCCACTCCCGCCCACAAAAATCGATAAATGCCTGTATCTCCCGCAATTTAAGAGCTACAGTTACCTAATTTAGAAGGTATATTACTAAGATCGAACTCCAAAATTTTTTCGGCCACGCCCACTCCCGCCCCCAAAACCGATAAACGCCCATATCCCCCGGAATTCAAGTATTTCTTAACTGTACACAAATAAAGGTATAATAGTATTCCGCTGTCGGTTACGTCCGACTGCAACGTTCTATCTTGTTTTAAATTTAAAAGTTTGCTGAGTGTTTGGGAAGAAAAACTGCTCTTCTTTTGTGCTGGTGCTGTGATAATTTTCACATGACTTTTATTTGGTTTTCATTTCACATATTTCTGCTTCATGTCAGTTTCGGGTTAGATTTGTAATTGCCTTTACCATTAAGGTCTTAACTCTTTCATTACTAATAACAGCGCTAAGTGCGCTGAGATGATTTAACAAATTTGGAGAGGATGTGGATCTTAAGTTAATTATTCTGGAATAACACTAGCTAAAGCATAACTTAACGTAACTAACGTAAATAGTACGTCTTTTTGAAAATTTTACTCTATCTTTGACCGGGAGAGGATCGATTATGAGTTCGTTGCAATTTGTTGTTCCCTATCGTACTTAAAATTTTTTACAAGTTTCCAAAACTTCAGTTGTTATTTCAAGGTACATACGAAGACTCTGAAGGGCCCGCACAACAGCTAGCACCTCCTTTCCATTAGTTAAGTAATTTTCCTCTGTTAGTTACGTTAGTAACGTTAGTAACGCCCACAACCGCTGCCCTAGAAATCTGAAATGCGCATTTCTTTCCTAATTTGTAAGCAAAGATATCGATAACAATTTGGATGGCTAAGCTCACTCCGCCTACCTAAACTGATGCACCTGTTAATGCAAATCTATAAGACCATATATAACACGCAATTTGAAATCTTAAGTCACCAAATTTGGAAGGTAAAAATATGGAAAAAAAAATGTTGGACTATGCCCAATATCAGGTTCCAAAATTTCAAGACGACCATATCTCCCGCAATTTAATAGCTACACTTACCAAATTTGGAAAGAAGATTATTAGGAACCTTCCTTATAATTTTGATCAAATTCTCAAAAAAATAAAAATATTAGAAAAAATTAAACAATAACAATAGTTTTGAAATTTTGCAAAAGATTGTTTATTGGAAAATCGACTTACCTTGGTAATTTTCAATTCTCTCATAAAGTGTTTCCTTTTCCTGAGCCATTTCATCTCTTTCCTTTTCTGCTTTTGACTTAAGTATATATGCCTCATCAAGCCTTATATTCAATTTATTAAAATCCAAATTTAACGAACTTATCACATTCACTTTTAGCATCAAATCATGCCTTAAATCGGCTATAAAGTTATGTAATTTTATAATTTCGTTACGTAAGCTATCTCGCTCTTTCTGTAATGAATCTTTAATGCGGACCATATCATTAGCCTGACCAGTTGCATTAAGTACTTCCTTTTCAAGTGAATTAATATTGTTTCTAAGTTAAATAAAATTAGTAAGTTTTCTTACAATATATAATAGTAATAATAATTTACTTATGCTGAATTATTTCGTTTTTAAGAATAACGACTTTTCTGTTAAGCTTAAACAACCGATTGCTTGCATTATTTTGATCATCTACCGACTTCTTTAATTTACTTGTCAACTGAATTACTTCGGTTGACTTCTCCTTTTCTACAAGTCTTAAATGCTTAATGATTTCGTCGTTATTCTTTTGATTCTTAGTCAACTCAATAATATCATCCTCGTGCTTATGCATTGCTTTGTTCAATGAATTTACTTTGCTTTTGAATTTTTCCACCTGAATTTTCTGTCGGTCAAAATCATTCGCCTTCTGATTTAACCTACGAGTGGTCTCTCCCAATTCTCTATTTGATACTTCAAGCCTATTAATAGTTTTACCATGTTCTTCTTTGTGCTCTTCCAGAGATTTCATAAGTGTTCGAAGTTTTGATTCCATATTAATACGTTCGACTTCCGAAAATTTCGCTCTCGAGGCCATTTTCGTTAAAGTGTCTTCATTATTACGAATTATATACTCGAGATTTTCGGAATAGTAACGGTTAGTGACCAATCGCTTTTCCATATCAATGAGTTCACTAGCCAAGCGATCACGTTCGCGCAATATGATGTTTTTGTATTTAGCCAGATAACCGAATCTATAATTTTAGCAGTATTAATAAAAGTAAGAATAATGGACCACATTTTTCAAACCTACTCTGCTGCATCATCTGTTTTGCCAGTGTCTCGGTCTGCAAGTCCTTCACATTTTATAAGAACTTCTTGAAGTTTTTCTTGCACCAACTGTTCTCTTATTGCTGACGCGTCAAAGTCTTTCCATGCGACACTAAGGGTTTCTTTCAGTTTGAGTAAAGCATCCTCAGAAGTTGCACCTAATTCAAGTGCAAGGCGCAGCTTGTGTTCAGTAGATATTATTTGTGGTCTCATGACTGCGTTGTCATTTACTTCAGCTACATAGCTTCGGTGCAAGTTATATATTATATCAGCATAGCGCTTAATACGGTAAGCCTCAAAAAAACGTTCGTCCTCCATTAAAAATTTGACGATCTAAGGATAAAATTATATTTGGATGAAGATATTAAAATGAGAATACTTACCCGACTGGCCTCATTGAAGAAGTTATCATTTATATCCGTATACAAATTAAGTTTCAGAACATTAGTTTCATCTGTACCTTCTATGAAAATTGGATCAGATTTATTTTTCCATTGCTTAACTGTTTTTAACTTCTTCCCCTTTGTGGATGGCATTTTAAATTTATTCTCTAATGCCTAATTCAAGCAACTAATTTATATATTTATCTAAATCTATCTTGAAGGCATTTGACTGTCTGACAGCAAAAACAATGGCAACTTAGAATTTGGATTCAACCTCTGGATTTAACATCTGGGAATAATCTGAAACCTAATGTATTGTAGTGCGTTTGCTTGTTATGCCTAAGAGTACGCTTTTGCTGACGCCCTCTATGAGATTAAGTTGTACAATCTCAAGCCCTACTCGGGAAAGTCTATCAAAAATTCCTGGTGGAGACTCTCTCCAGTTCTGTTTGCAGAAGATTATGGTTTTGCCATCATGTCCCACAATTTTTTTTACGTGAACAATTATGATTTTAATACCTAGAGTAATAAACAATTTCCACCAACAGAACAGGACTAGTGAGCTAGCCCGTGTATAAAAAAAAAAGCAACACCATTAAAAATTTCATGAGGAAATTATTTTCATGAACAATTATCGACTAGAATTATAATGATAACCATACAACCGCCCACAAATAATCGCGGCTAAAAATAAAAAAGACACAGCCAGAGAACGTTGCAGTCAGAAGTAACCGACAGCGAAATACTATGATACCATAATTTGTGTGCTGTCAAGAAATACTGTCCAAGCTTTCCATTTTGAATGCAAACACATTCATCTGCTAAATATTTATATGATTTGCATATAAGTGAGCGTGGCTTTTAAAGACGGCAACTTAAATTTCTAATCGTTTTTTAAAGGCGACTACCAGTAACATAACTACCAAATTTGACGTTTTCAACTCAAAAACTGCGCAAGATATAGCCATTTAAATAATGTAAGTAGCGGGGGGCTGGTGGCGTCGGAGATGGGCGTGGCATAGGCCGATCTTTGAAGGACACCTACCAACCAAAATTGGTATCCATAAAATTTTGGGAGATATGTGGCTTTATCGATTTGCGAAATTCGATTTTATCGATTTTCTAGTTCCCTATTGGACGCATGGCCAAAAACTTGGCACTTTAACTTTTGAGGGTACTTTCCAGTATGTGTTCCAAGTTTCAAGTCTCTATCTCCAAGGGTGTCGGAGAGACGGACAGACAGCAAAACGGACATTGCATAAACCCAATATCATAGTATAGAAATAAGTAAAGTAAAGCAAATTGCTTAAATTTTGCAAAAATAAATCTAAAAAAAGAAAGGATAAACCATTTATTTTCCAAGAAAAATAAAAAGAGAAATACCGCGATAATCTATCTGTTGGATGCATAAAGCGATTTTTATGCAAGCATGAAACAACAACCTGGGCGTAAGAACTTGTGGGATGGTTCGGACGGGGCTGAGCTGAGGCAAGAAGGCGAAGGAGCCAAGAGAGGCAGCAGTGGCACCGACACCAGCTATAAAGAGGCGTAGGAACACTCTCACGCCAATAACGGCAACCTCAAAAAGGGCGTGCCCGCAGGCAGAAGCTCCCAAGGCACAGAAGCCAGCAGCTGTGGGAATACCGGCCAACAAGGCCCCAGAAGGCTTAGACACACGTCCAAGCACGTCACGTGCGGCCATGAGGACCAACCCTCAAGCATCCACCGGATCTCGATCGTCATATGCAGATATGGCGAAGAAAGTGAAGGTGGCCGTGCTACCTGTGGAATACCCCCAGGTCATGCTTAGTCACGGAGAAATGTCTGTGCTGGAGGATACAATCCTAGACGAGATTGTTGAGCCAGGATGGACGGTCTCGTTGGTTTCCTGATCATTGAGTGCTCCAACGAAGACTCAGCCAAATGGTTGAGAGCCGTCGCACCGAAACTGCGCTCGTGGAAGGGCGTGCCCCTCACATGCAAAGTGGGAGACGAAATACCGTCGCCCCACAGTATCACCATCTATTGCCCAAGAAGCCTAGTCAGGTCTTTGGAATTTATTCTGGCTCTGCTGAGGAACCAGAATAGTGTAGAAACCAAGCCCTGGAAGGTAATATCCAGGAGGGACGAAGGAGGAGGGACAGGAAGGCAGATGTGGCGGACATCCCCACCACATCTTCTGCTCCCGTGGCAGTACCGAGCAGCCACCCGCTAGAGCCCGCCGACATGTCGGAGAACCTCGCAGAGGACGAGGATCTGGCGGATGTGACGCTCTGTCAGGAAGAGGAGGTGGGGGACCACGAAGTGTCAATGTCCTCACAGGAGTTAGCGGAGGAGCTGCAAGAGGATGCGGCAGTTGCTGACGTCACAATGACGAGCAGCAGTGACGAGGGCAGCTCCAGGCCCCAGACACCATGGCAACTGGAGCCCATCCTCTAGTCGATGACTAAAATCATCGATACCAGGATAGCCCAGGTGAACATTCACCATGCCAAAGCAGCCTCGGCGGTGCTGGCTAGACTGTTCACCAAAAAACATCTTGGGCTAGCCCTGGTACAGGAATCATGGGTGTATAACGGCATTAAAGGCCTTTATACATCCGAATCAAAGGTAATCTGGGACCAGAGAAATCTGGCATGTATCATGGTAAAGAAAAGTACTAATTTCACTATCCTTTCAGAATTCTTAACTAGAGACTGTGTCCCGATAGTGGTTCAGGCCATCGGTGACTCTGCCTGTATTTTTTTTTTTTTTTTTATTTGGACGTTGAAGTACTAACGAGCAGTTGTGGGGAACGCGAATAGTAAAAAAATAAACACTCAGCAATATTGCAATTGTTTGAATGAGCTTAGATCAACTGATGAAGCTTATGGTGCTTTAGAAAGCTTTTGATCATGGATTTGCACCCTTCAGCTTTTGAATGCAAACATGCAAATCAGGTGCGCTTGCGCATGCAATTCATTCTTCTGCATGCGCCGATCGATGCAGAAGTACAAAAGCGGGTCCGTGCTGAAAAATTGTTTATCAACGTGAAGAAAATTCTCACGTTAATAAACAAAACAAATCTCTAAACATCCAGAGCTGGATAGGAGATAAGTGCCTTTTTCTGTGGCGAATCTCACAGCGAGGACCGACCCCACCCGACCCCAGGGGGATTTTATGAAGATCGCGACCCATTTCCGGAATTTTGGCAGTGCAGTGTGTCGAGGTTATAAGTGGTGCCAAGTGTGTGTGTGTGCAATAAAAAAAAAAAATATAAAATTTAAATTGAAGGCAGTGCGGTTAAACAGTTTTGGGTTAATCGGCAAGGCATTGTAAAAAAAAAAATAAATAAATGAAGAAAAGGTGCATACCGACTTGCCGATACCCTGACCTAACCTGCAAATACTGCAAGCACACCACACCAAAATTAACACCACACTACAATACACTTTCGACCACGGCACTGACCACCGATGCCCTTTCTTCGGTTCATATATTTTATTGTGAGTATATTCTGGAATTTAGTGATTGTGAGTAGGCTTTGAAAATGTATATCTTTTGTGTTCGGCCATAGGAAAATATAAAATAAGTCGGATTCGAAGTAGAGGAGCGGTGGCCCTTTTGCCCAGGGCAACTGCAACACCAACAACAGCTGCAGGGCAACTGCAACACCAACAACAGCTGCAGGGCAACTGCAACAACAACAACATCAATTATCTTCAGCAACTGCAAGAACAACAACAACAACAGGAACAACAATAATTATCTACAACTACAACAACAACAACTAGAACGAAAACAATAACTACGGTTATTTATTTTAAGTAACAGGGGGTTAACAGCTTAAAAGCTGTAATGTAATATTAGTATAAAATGAATTTTAATCTTAAGTTCTATTAAATTCCATACTTATAAATTTGTATCATCTTTTCTAGTTGAGCGCTTTGTTACGAATTGTTGCATACTTAAATTTTGATTATCATCGCCTACAGATCATCCACGTCGACAGGCCTGCTGACATCGATGGATCATTAAGGATATTACGGTAGTGAGTACGGCATAGCCGGATGTGTTCGCATCATAGGATGCAATAATCAAAAATAGAGCGCCCTAGGAATTTTGTCTTTCTTTTTGCTTGCATATGAAATGCAAATATATTTTAAGTTTCCATAATTTAAGTATGAAATCATAGCATTTACTCCTATCACCATGAATTGTCCCCTATTTGAATTAATCTATTAAAAAGATCAACATGAACTAACTGTTCTTATTTAAAGGCACCTTAGGTTTCAGCACCGCAGGCTTTTCTTTGGGTAGGATACCAAATTGCGATTGGTCCTACAAGGTTGGGTGGGTACAGATGGAGAACAATGCCATCTTAGTTCTCCTTCTTAGGCTTGAAGCCTCTGTCCAGTAAGAGAGTCAGTAGTTGATAAATACAACTTAACGTCATCGGCGTACATCAGTACCCGAGAATAACTTATAACGGACGGAAGGTCATTTATAAATAAAGTAAATAACAAGGGACCAAGGTGACTTCCTTGTGGTACTCCGGAAGTAACTTGAACAGACTTTGAGATGAAACCTCTAAAGAAAACTCACTGTGTTCTTGATAGTAAATATTTTGAGATCCAATTAATCAGATTATTTGGAAATCCCAGAAGATAAATTAGCAAAGGGTGATTCACAGAATCAAAAGCCTTACTGAAGGTGTAAACCACCTCCGTTTGCATTTTGTTCTGAAAACCTTTGATAACAAAAGAGGTGAATTCTAATAAGTTAGTGGTTGGAGATCTATATTTCATGTTGACAGGGTGAAATCAAAGATCTACAAAAATGTTGAAGTTGAGAAGTTATCAATTTCTCAAAAACTTTAGGAATGGCAGACAATTTAGAGATACCTCTATAATTTTGAACATTTGATTTGTTTCCCTTTTCAAGAAGAGGGATAATAAACGATAATATTAGGAAAAGAGCTTAACTCCACGGACAATTCAAAAAGTTTTAGCAAGTGCTTCAAAAGACCATCACCACAGTACCTTAGCACACAGCCAGGTACCCCATCAGGTCCCGGTAAAAATACTGGCTTAATACCGTTCAAGTCCCTAAGTAAGAGTTCTCAGTTATCACAGGTTCAAAAATGCAATTGCAATGGCAAAACCACCTGATGATTATGGGTACTATAGGTAGATTGAAAATATTCTGCAAATAGATCGGCGATGGCCTGATCTGAGTCTGCAGTCTTTTTTTTTTTTAAATACAGTAGAAGGAAGAGCTGTTGAACCTCGCTTAGTGTTGACAAAATCATAGAAACGTTTAGGATCCCGCTGAAATTGTAAACTACAGTTTCTTAGGTAATCCTTATAACATTTGTCATATATAACAGAGAATTTGGATCGTGCAATCAAATAACGAGAGTAATCCAAGGAAGATCCAGTTTCCCTGAATTTCTTGAACATTCTCGACTTTCGATTTTTTAAATTGATCGATTCCCGCGTAAACACACAGGTTTATTAGACCTACATGGCTCACGATCAGGAACACACAAGTCAAATAAATCCTCCATAGTTTTGTAAAAGATATTGATTGCTCCATCCATGTCCCCACAACTATAAAGCTGAGACCAGTCGGTCTGCAATAAGAGTCGAGTTAATTTGACAAAATCGGTTTTCCGAAACTGACGAACTCGCCCTGATAGCTTGTTATCCTGACTTGATACCTTAGGGGGCAAATCAAACAGCACTTCCAGAGTAGGGTGATAGGGATCTTCAGGGTAGGACATGGGTTCAGAACGGGAAAGACAGAAAAAGGAGGGATCCATGACAAAAACAAGATCAAGCATCTTATCCAACCAATTTGGGAGAGCATTGAATCGACTCAAAGATATCCCAAACAAACCATCGAGAAACTCACTCTGAGTCGTAGGTATCAAGATGCTTGAGTCTGGACAAGAAGTCCATGTAGTTCCAGTGAGATTAAAATCGCCAAGAATTACAAGAAAGTCACGATCAGAAAGTTTAGTAGATACATCTAATATAGCATCTAAATGGGACAGACATATGGAGCTATCTGAACACGGTGGGATATAGGAACACGTAATAAAAATACCAACACCATTTACACACAATTTAACAAAAATGAACGCCTCGACGGAGATTGCGATCTTTTCTATAGATAGTGAATCCATTAGATAAAATTTCGGAACTTAAAATGTCGGGCTTTAACCAGGTTTCGGAAAAGGCAACGACATGATAAGGAAAAGAAATACTATTTAAATATAAATTTGTTAGTTCACTACCCAAACCTCTTACATTTTGATAGCCAAATAAGAGAGAGCTAGTTAGTTTTTTGTACAATCAGAAACGACAAGAGGTTTGTTTAAACTACCACTTCTCAACAACATGGTCCTGCCAGAATTTTTTGCAACATCTGTTACTGAAATATTCAGGCGAAATATTTATTTTAAAGGAAGAAATTTTCCGAATATAGGAAAATTGAAAGTTCATTTGGGCCCATAGACAGCCTAAAGTTTGCCCTTACGCTTTGGAGAATCATTCAAAAGTTTCATACCCTTGAAATCATTCTTCAAAGCCGAGAATCCATCGAAAAAATTTTTAAACCTACCGAAAAGATCTCCAAAGCCAATCTTTGTCTGCCTGATAAAGCCCATCATGCTCCTTTCGACATCCCTGCACTTATCACAAGTCCACTTTAAGCCTGATTTTGCATTAATCAGGTCAATGATACGGCCTTTCAGGCCAGCACATTTTTCGTGTGATACATTGTCACACAACCAGCAGCAAACAAAGCCCGACTTAATATTTGCACGGATCTGGCAATTTTTATTGTAGCAGACACTCAACATTATTAAAAGGAGATTAGAAAAAATGTTTATAAAATTCAAAAATATACTGCGCAAAACAAGAATAAAGATAAAAAAGTAAGTAAATAAATAAATATAAATATATATATAAAGAGAAGAAAATAACAGACACAATTCAACCTTTAGCACACCCAAGGGTTAATGAAAAAGAGATGTAACTTTGTACTTCCACACAACAGAAACGTTTAACTCAGAAAGTATAAAATGGCGCGGGCGCGACGACCGAAAAAAAAGCACAACGGAATAGGAGAGACAAAATCGAAAAAAGAGCGACAACAGCTACCACCAACAATGTTAATGCGAGCGCACGAGAGAAAACACAAGCGAGAGCGTAAAAGTACAAAAACAAATTGTATGCAGACACAAATATAAATACCAATGCTTGATTTGAGCTGCCGTTTGTTGTTGTACGAAAGAACGCTTTGTTTTGATTGTTTAACTATATTAAAGTTCAACATCGACCGGCAAAACACAGAAATTGACAATATTTTGTTCTAGCACAAAAATATCACGGTTAAACAAGTAAATACGTTGAGAAATAAATAAATTTCGATGCGCAATGAAAAAACACGTCCGTTGCGAATAGCGAGCGAGCGATAATGGTACCATGAAACAACTTAACGCCGTTATCGATGTCAAAAACGACACTTTAATAATTAATGAAAACTACAAAATAAAATATCATAAAAGTAACAAGTAATATGCTGTAGTGGAGTTGGCTCGACTACGATATACCCTTAACCCAGTTGTTAAATCTATTTTTTAGTTTTATTGGCAAATTTCCCTTTAAATGATTTGCTTTGTTCAGTTCTGCAAGCGCATTTCTTACAGAGTATTTTTGCATACATGCATACATACAGACATACACACGTACACGAAACAGTACTTATCGGGGTTCTGCAGAATACACACAAATATATTGAAGCTTGCGTCGATTATCATGTCATCTCTTTCTCACACTTGCGCTCGCCTATTTATATGTATACAGAAAATGCTTGCGGCTGCTGAAATGAGATCAATATGAGAATATATTTTCGACTATAACTTTGATGTTCCATTTTTTTTTTTTTTATGTGGCAATTATATTTAAACATTAATCAATCTACTTAAAGGCTATAAAATATTGATTTGAAACAGTATAAGTGAATAGTGAATTTAAGATCTATAACATACACATAGAAATGGTTTTAACTAATAATTACATAACATTATATATAACATTTAACTGACGGCCAACAGTCCAGAGGTCGATGGTGTGGAGGCGCATCAACCTCCTGCGAGTGGTGTTATTCCCAAGGGAGCAAGCCAATGGGCTAACATGGTTATGCAACCGGTCGTTATACCGACTCGTATGTCGGTTTATCTGTGTTTTCACTGTCGGTAGACCGAAGTCGTTGTGCAGCGTCCGTATGGCGGAGCACCAGAGATGTCTCTGAGCACCTTGTACTGCAGGACTTGAATTTGGTATATCCAAGATTTTGCAGCAGTGCTCCAAAATGGAATTGCATATGTCCATGTGGGCTCGATGATGCTCCTGTAAACCAGCAACTTGTTGCTCAGCAGAGTTTGCTTGATGGCTTTAGCAACCAGTTGAGTTTTGTTCTTTTGGATCTACACGCTGCTGCCGTGATCTGGATGTGTTTGCGCCAGGTAAGTTTCCTGTCCAGATACATACCCGAACATAGCGAACATGGTTCTCCTGAGGTATGACCATGTTGTTGAGTCAGACATTTGGACAGTTACCTTTCCTGAGCGCAAATGTGCAGTGCTGTTATTTGCTCCCATTGACTCAATGGGAGAGCTACTGCCAAATTTCAAGAAGGGTTATCAACTTATATCTACCACAATCTGAAAGGCAAACTTGGACATTATTTCTTGGCTGCATACACATTATGGTATCGTAGTATTTCGCTGTCGATTACGTCCGAATTCAACGTTCTCTCTTGTTATACCCTTAACCCATTAAAAATGAGTAAAAATGGGTATGATGGTTTTGTGCAAATGTATGTAACAGGCAGAAGGAAGCATCTCCGACCCCATAAAGTATATATATTCTTGATCAGGATCAACAGCCGAGTCGATATAGCCCTGTCCGTCTGTCCGTCCGTCCGTCTGTCCGTCTGTCCGTCCGTCCGTCTGTAAGAATACGCGGATCTCAGAGACTATAAGAGCTAGAGACTTCAAATTTGAAATATAAGCTCTCAGTTTCTGAATTATCGATACATTTCGAATTCCGATAGCAATAAATTCCACAATTTAAGAGGCAGAGGCTTCTAATTTATACATATACATATTATTGATCAATTGCCGAAATTTCATTAAGGTCGGACAAGAAACACCAAAATTAAATTCGAAAATATATTCTCATATTGATCTCATTTCTATCAGCAGCCGCAAGCATTTTCTGTATACATATAAATAGGCGAGCGCATGTGTGAGAAAGAGGTGGCATGATAATCTACGTTAGCGTCAATATATTTGTGTGTATTCTGAAAGCCCCGATAACTACCATTTCGTGTACGTATGTATGTACTTATGTACATATGTATATGCACGTGTTTGTAGCCATTCAGTGCGGGCATTTGAGTGCAAATCATCTTAAAGGGAAATCAGAATATATTTAACAACTGGGTTAAGGGTATATCGTAGTCGAGTTAACTCTACTACAGCATCTTACTTGTTAGTTATTCGATTGTCTTACTCATCCTACAATGCGCTGAGCTTGGTGTGTCATGAGCTTGATACAAAACATCGGTAATTAGTCCCGTGGAACCCAGAGTTTCCAACTTAAGTCTTCTTGTGTTTTATCCACAGTTGCGAACTCGGTTCTTTTATAAACATTATTATTATTTACTTGGAATCATTTAATTTAATGTTTTCAATTAGAGTCAAATATTCAGGTGACTTAAAATGTTCTGAATCTAAGTCTATTATTGGTTCAATGTCAAGAACTTCTTCAATGGGTCATTTTGACGTGATAAGGTATCGGCGACAACATTCTGGAATCCTTTTCTATGTACGATGGTGAAGGTGAATCTTCTCAGTAATATAGCATCTAAATGGGACAGATTTATGGAGCTATCTGAACACGGTGGGATATAGGAACACGTAATAAAAATACCAACACCATTTACACACAATTTAACAATAATGAACGCCTCGACGGAGATTGCGATCTTTTCTTTAGATAGTGAATCCATTAGATAAAAATTCGAAACTTAAAATGTCGGGCTTTAACCAGGTTTCGGAAAAGGCAACGACATGATAAGGAAAATAAATACTATTTAAATATAAATTTGTTAGTTCACTACCCAAACCTCTTACATTTTCATAGCCAAATAAGAGAGAGCTAGTTAGTTTTTTGTGCAATCAGAAACGACAAGAGGTTTATTTAAACTACCACTAGTAGAAGGAAGAAAAATCGGAGACCGATTTTTCTTTTTCGCAGTATATTCCTTCACAACAACATGGTCCTGCCAGAATTTTTTGCAACATCTGTTACGAAATATTTATTTTAAAGGAAAAAATTTTCCGAATATAAGAAAATTGAAATTTTTCCACCTTTAGGGGTGCTTTAATTTTAGCCTGAATATAGGACTTAACATCATCCGATGTGGTATCAGGGGAAAGCCTGGAAACAAATATTTGTTTATTAGGTGGACACCTACTAGGGTCATGGGAGGAACCTTAGCAACAGCATGTGGTGGAGCTGTAACTTTGGTCTTATGACAAGTTGATTCAACTGATACATTAGCACCAGCATTTAGATTTGCATCCACGGTGCTAACGATCGCTGATTCATCAATATTTTCGGGAATGGAAGTCACAACATCAATGGGCATTATGTTGTGACTTCCATCACTTCTACTTTCGAGAGACGGGGAAGAAAGATTTATCAATTCAATGTTAGGTACAGACATTGTGGGCACTTGAAAGGGGACCGAAAGTTAATTTGGGCCTACAGACAGCCTAAAGTGTGCCCTTTTACGCTTTGGAGAATCATTCAAAAGTTTCATACCCTTGAAATCATTCTCCAAAGCCGAGAATCCATCGAAAAGTTTTTTAAACCTACCAAACAGATCTCCAAAGCCAATCTTTGTCTGCCTGATAAAGCCCATCTTGCCCCTTTCGACATCCCTGCACTTATCACAAGTCCACTTTAAGCCTGATTTTGCATTAATCAGGTCAATGATACGGCCGTTCAGGCCAGCACATTTTTCGTGTGATACATTGTCACACAACCAGCAGCAAACAAAGCCCGACTTAATATTTGCACGGATCCTGGCAATTTTTATTGTAGCAGACACTCAACATTATTAAAAGGAGATTAGAAAAAAATTTTATAAAATTCAAAAATATACTGCGCAAAACAAGAATAAAGATAAAAAAGTAAGTAAATAAATAAATATAAATATATATATAAAGAGAAGAAAATAACAGACACAATTCAACCTTTAGCACACCCAAGCGTTAATGAACAAGTAAGAACGCTGTAGTCGAGTGAACTCGACTACCATATACCCTGAACCAAGCTTTAAATACATTATAGGTTTATTTCCAAATATCCACTTTAATAGTTTCGCACACTCTAATGTAAAACAATGTGTACAATGCTATTCTTTTTTATGGAAATGCTACTAAAGAAAAAACACATGATTTAATAATTATGTCTAATCTTTTCAATTT
>JAWNLS010000186.1:0-12109 GCA_035042185.1 Drosophila kambysellisi
ATATATTCTTGATCAGGATCAATAGCCGAGTCGATCTAGCCCTGTCCGTCTGTCTGTCCGTCCGTCCGTCTGTGCGTCTGTCCGTCTGTATGAACACGCGGATCTCAGAGACTATAAGAGCTAGAGACTTCAAATTTGGAATATAAGATCTCGTATACCAGGCGCAGATCAAGTTTGAATATTTTATCGATAACTGCCTCAGTTTCTGAATTATCGATAAATTAGATTTCCGATAGCAGTAAATTCCACATATCTCTCACAATTTAATGGATACAGTCACCAATTTTGGTTGGTAGGTTGTTGGCGAGGACCTTGAGAGATCGGCATGTGCCACGCCTACCTCCGACGCCCCCATCACCCCCGCCCCTATAATTTTTAAATGGCTATATCTTCCGCAGTTTTTGAGTAGGGAACGTCAAATTTGGTAGGTATATTACTGGTAGTCGCCGTTAAGAACCGATAACAAATTTGTGGTGCCACGCCCACACCTGCGCCTATAATCGACAATTCCGATTGTAAACCTCCTCCAAAGATTGGCATACCAATTTTTTGACCACGCCCACATCCGCCGCCTCCAGGAACTTCGTCCTTAGAAATTTAAAATGCGCATATCTGCCGTAATTTGCAAGCTAGAGTCGCAAAATTTTGCAGGTATGTTACTGGTAACTCCCCCAAAGATCGATAAAAAAATTGGATTGCCACGCCTACTCCACCTACCTAAACCGATACACCTGTTGGTGTAAATCGATAAACCCATATATCTCGCGCAATTTGAAAACTTATGTCACCAAATTTTAAAGGTATATTGCTAGTAACACCCTTCATAAATGTGGAAAAAAATTTTGGACCACGCCTACACCCGCCCACAAAAAACGATAAATGCCTGTATCTCCCGCAATTCAAGAGCTACAGTTACCAAACTTAGAAGGTATATTACTAAGATCGGGCCTCGCCCACTCCAGCCCCCAAAAACGATAAACCTATAATGCATTTAAAGCTTGGTTCAGGGTATATGGTAGTCGAGCTCACTCGACTACAGCGTTCTTACTTGTCTTTGAATGTTTTTATGCACTTTCGGCTGTTCTATTTATGTTTTTATTTGCAACTAATTATTGTTTTGTTTGTGTTGTTGTTTATTTAATGCACTAAATAAACAAGAATCACGTCGGAGTCACCTAATTTGTGGCTGACGCCAACAGTCACTATATATTTAAAATTGTTGGAGATTTACAGATTTATTGAATTACACTTTCCTAAATATCGGCATTGTCGTTTATGGTCGAAGGTGTGGGCGTTTCAAAATAAATTTGTTTCCACCTCAAATTCATTGAAAGATATTAAAAGATGTGGGGATGGGTGCGTTGGAGGTGGGCGTAGCAAATGCCGGCCTTTAATGGACATCGCCTACAACTTACCTACCAAATTTCCGGACTGTAGCCATTAAAATTTTGGGATATTTGGCATTATAGATTCGCGAATATCGATTTTCTTAGCTCCCTGGTGCACGTGACACTCCATTCTTAGCACTTTATCTAATCTGAGCAAGATTCCAAAATTCAAGTATCTATCTTTAAGGGACTACACCAATATAATATGAGACCTTCTCTATCTAAGTCATAAAAAAACAATACAGAACGGACGTAACCGACAGCGAAATACTATTATACCATAATTTGTGGGCAGTAAAAAAATACTGTCCAAGTTTGCCTTTTTGAATCGGAACACATTCTGTAAATTCTCTACTAATAAATGTGTATATAATTTGCATATAAGTGAGAGCGGCTTTTAAAGACGGTGAGCAGAATTATACGGGGAGAGCAGAAAAAAAAAAATGTTATAAGGTACATTCACTCATAAATTCCGGAAATATGAAAACTTGAATTGCGGGGGATATGGGCGCTTATCGGTTTTTTATGTTCCAAGTTTCAAGTCTCTATCTCTAAGTGTGTCGGAGAAACGCGCGTTCATACAGACGGACAGACGGACAGACATACAGACGAAAGGACAGTGTTTGGTTACGCAGGTATCCGCGCCAAACAACAATTAAAGCAGCTTCTCTCTTAATATTTATCTCTTTGATAAGTTATGCTCTGCGTAGCATAAAGAGCAAATTAACGTAACGATCATAACTGTTGTTTTGCATATGCTCATCGGCCTTTCGTTTTATTACATTTTTCACTTTGCTTGCCCTTTGCCTTAGCTGAGCGCAAGCAGCAGCTGCAATTCGGCAGCTAGTTAGTTCTATTCGGTCAATCAAGAATTCAAGTCGCGGCACGGTATTCGACACCGCTTGCCAAAAAATAATTCGTACAATTAAAAGTGCAAAGCTCAACTCGGAGCTTATAATTAACAATTGTAAATATTTTTAAGTTTGGCCACGAAGGCAAATAAATTACATTAATAGAAAAGCAAATTTCGGTGCGTTCGACGTGATTAATTAGCTCTGTTTGTTTAAATAAATACAAATTATTTAAAGTAAAGAGTTAATAAAACTCGCGCCTGCGCTCTTCCATCGTTTTCGATATTCTCGGTTCCTTTTGTGCTCACTTTCGGTTCAAGTGTTTGCCCTCAAATTGACATTGGCGCCTGCACAGTCGATTCGCTTATCGCGTTTGTTTAAACTGTTGCAGCAGCCGTTTCTGCATTGTTATTGCTTGTCCCGTTTCGTTTTGCTTGCGCTTATGAACAAAGTGTTTGCCCCCAATTGACATTGCATCGTTTGAACTTGTGTGTTAAAGCGGTAGTGGAAAAATTCCGTGATTCCAAAAGGAATATTTAACAAGATAGAACGTTGCAGTCGGACGCAACCGACAGCGAAATACTATTATACTATTACATAAATTAATGTAATTCTTATAAATATAATATATTTCTTAATTTTGTATAAATTATTAAATCTAGTAGTTCGATTCAATTCAATTGTTGCTTAATTCGGTTATGTTTACTTCAATTAAATTGAATCGAACTACTAGATTTAATATTTTATACAAAATTAAGAAATATATTATATTTATAAGAATTACATTAATTTATGTAATAGTATAATAGTATTTCGCTGTCGGTTGCGTCCGACTGCAACGTTCTATCTTGTTAAATATTCCTTTTGGAATCACGGAATTTTTCCACTACCGCTTTAACACACAAGTTCAAACGATGCAATGTCAATTGGGGGCAAACACTTTGTTCATAAGCGCAAGCAAAACGAAACGGGACAAGCAATAACAATGCAGAAACGGCTGTGTTTGCAAATATTAAAAATGAAATTAATACGGCATTTGTGGCAAACATCAATAACAAAGTAAATGAAACATGAATTTGCCGATATTACAATTGACTCAACAAGCATGTACAATAGTCCAATTTTAAATGAAACAGAAATTTGTAATTTGAAATTAAGCGTGATCAGGGGATCCAATTCGTAAGGATGGCCGAGTTGTAGAAGGCCACCACTAAACACACATCGGTATTAGGGCATCGTTAGTACTGTAGTACATTTAACAGATGTTAAATGAGAAACCAAAGAAAGAAGTAAAGACTGACGAGCTCGAGCAAGGAGTCTTGTGATGATCGCTGATATGAGTAGACGTGCCTTTAATTAAAGAATTACAATAGATCAACGTTATCTTTTATTGCCTACTACACTAGTAAGCTGCCGTGTCACATAACTAAAAATTAGTAGACAGAGTGCTAAAGGCACGGAATAAAACAGCCAGTCGGAATGGCTGAAGGAATCCAATAATTATATATTTAGGTCGAACAACCAAGATGGTAATGTTCTTCTTTCTTTACCCTCCCAACCTGTAAAGACTGATATTCAATGCCTTTATTAATGATGCAAAACCATATTTAAATCAGGAGCCTATTTAAACTTTGTTTAATTCATAACTATTTCTTTATAATGATAAGATCTTCTCGATAATATTCTTTCTGAGAGTTTGTTTCATTATTTTATTTTCTTAATTTTACATTAATTTTTTAAGAGTTTTACTTAATTACTATTTTCTTCAAAATCCATTTTTTGTTTTTGGGCAGTGTAACTTAATACTACAAATTTAACTCTCTTTTAATTTCAATGAGGAGTGTGCCACGAAGGCATTTTACTATGAACTTAATTTTAAATCTCAAACATTAGTGGAAAAAAACTATAATGAATGAAATGGCATGTGCCCTAGCTATTTTAATTGAGTGAACTAAATTATACAGGTATTTACATTGTTCTTGGTAAGGGACAACTGTTATATGGTCAATGTTTGCGCTATCAGCTTTTTGATAGATTTATATAAATAAGTACACAAACTTATTTCACAACGTTATAATGTTTATTCACAAATGTACTGGCTTAATTGTTATTAATTATTAGAGTATTATAGACTAGAGGCCACTTGCTTAGTCTTTTAACAACGAGAATAGTAACTAACGATCGATGCACGTAATGAAGATTTGAAGCCAATTGCTAAATCTTCTCAACAACGAGAATAACTAATTACACCGATCGAGTTATGCGAACCAACTTTAATTAACAACGATAAATAGTCAACTGTGTTAGAGTGTAAACTCACTAGCTGCAGCAGCCGGCGGATCAGCGAGCGCCCTTTGTATAGAGAGAGAGAGAGCGCTGCACAAGAGAGCGCGGTACTATGAGAAGAGAGCGGCAAAGAATAGCGCTGATAACGCTGGCTGCTACAGCTCGAACTGCACTTAAGATAATTTGCATGTGTAAATGCAACTAAGAATATTCTATATATATTGAGCCACGCAGGGCTCCAAATGTACAACAAATTACTGACTGACTAATTTGATGCTGACGCCAACAGTCAATATTGGTTTGATTTTAATTTACAGTTTTTTTTTTGTTTGCGTGCGGTTATACCGTACTTACAGCATCAAAACTGCGGTTTATGTAGTCCATCGTAGTCGACAGGCCTGAAGACGGATGACGTTGCTGTGTGAACTTCAAATCGGGTTAGACAATATAACAGCAGATATTACATATACATACCATACCAAATTTAGTTAACTCTACAAAATTAAATATTAATTCTTCTTAATTATTAGAAATGTATGGTTCCATAATAGTTGATACAAGTCTTCGGGACGGGGGGGTAACTGGTCTTTCAGGTTAATGATGTTGGTCAGCCGCCGTTCTTGCACGAGTGGGCGCACTCCATGCAATGAGAAGGTTGGAGTTTGCGTCCTACATTCTGCTTTGATCGGTACTTCAAAGCCGATCCGCCTTTGAATAGGCTTTAGCTCAACGTCCGCTCTGTATATGCGGCGTCAGGGGCTTCAAAAATTATTCCTCCTGTATTGCACAGCCAACAGATTACCAACAGAATAATCGCTAACGGCTGCAACACTGGACGAGATTGAACCGGCCAACTGCGCAGCTTCAAGTGCAGGGAAGGACACTGGTTAACTGTAAGCGATCACAATTTGATTGCTTGGTGAAACCGTACTTGTGTTGGAAGATTCCTATACACAAAAATCTTTTGAACATAATATTATGCACAGTTTGTTTTTATATTTACACAATATTGGTGTGGCCGCACTTTTCACTATTCTCTTTGTTAGTTTATGCAATTGAATTTTAAGAAATCGAGATTTAAGATGCCGATGCAATAAGAATTGCGCGTGCATGCAATTGCAGAAAAAAAGCGCCCAATTAGCGTGGGCGTCACTACGCACAGTTGCTCTGAAGTTAGAGTTGCGTTTTTAGGTCGGCGCGTGAATGGTCCTGCCAACGCATCATTATCGATCAGCTGTTTATTACATGCTGCTCGCTGATACAGTCGCGTCTCAAAAAACGTTACCAGTGCGAATTGATTTCATTTTTATACTATTATACCAAAATGGTATAATTATAGTATTATACCAAAATGGTATAATAGTATATTGGTTTTGTGCAATGTCCGTCATGCTGTCCGTCCGTCTGTCCGTCTGTCCGTCCGTCCGTCTGTCCGTCTGTATGAACGCGCGTTCCTCCGACACCCTTAGAGATAGAGACTTGAAACTTGGAACGTATATTGGAAAGTACCCTCAAAAGTTAAAGTGTCTTGGGTTTGGACCTACGTCCACTAGGGAGCTAGAAAATCGATAAATTCGATTTTAGCAAATCGATAAATCTCCATATCTCTTACAATTTAATGAATACAGTCACCAAATTTGGTTGGTAGGTTGTTGGCGAGGTCCTTGAAAGTTCGGCATATGCCACGCCCACCTCCGACGCCCCCATCACCCCCGCCCCTAAAATTTTCAAATGGCTATATCTTCCGCAGTTTTTGAGTAGCGAACGTCAAATTTGGTAGGTATATTACTGGTAGTCGCCTTTAAGAACCGATAACAAATTTGTGGTGTCATGCCCACACCTGCGCCTATAATCGACAATTCCGATTATTAATCGACAATACCGTATATCTCCGAACATTTTAAAGATAGAGTAACCAAACTTGGAAGGTAATTTGCTGGTAACCTCCTCCAAAGATTGGCATACCAATTTTTGGACCACGCCCACATGCGCCGCCCCCAGGAACTTCGTCCCTAGAAATTTAAAATGCGCATATCTGCCGTAATTTGCAAACTAGAGTCGCAAAATTTTGCAGGTATGTTACTGGTAGCTCCCCGAAAGATCGATAAAAAAATTGGATGGCCACGCCCACTCCACCTACCTAAGCCGATACAACTGTTGGTGTAAATCGATAAACCCATATATCTCACGCAATTTGAAAACTTAAGTCACCAAATTTTAAAGGGATATTGCTAGTAACTCCCACCCCCAAAAACAATAAGCCTATAATGCATTTAAAGCTTGGTTCAGGGTGTATGGTAGTCGAGCTCACTCGACTACAGCGTTCTTACTTGTTATTATTAATAGTATTGTGCATATATGTACACCACTACATAAGTTTGTGTACTTATTTGAAATATAGCGTCAACAGTGACCGAACCCTCCTCGAGAGTGCCAACTGGAAATAGCATTACAGTGGTCTGAATAATACTGATGCTAGCTAAGATCTGCTCTCTGAAACTCTGACCTGCTTTTCACATAGACACGTCTCTGGCTAAGGAGTTTATCATAGTTGAGGTGGGGCCGGACTAAGATGCATGCGACCCGGGCCCGAAAAATAGTCCAGTCGCTTACGGAGCATATCGGATGCAGATGGACCTTTCTTTCTCCGCAACTCGTGGGATTTTATGGATCCGAAAAACTTTAAAAATTCAGAGTCCGGTACTCTTTTAAATCCGTAATGGCAGTGGCATCAAAACCTAGCCAAAGCCAAATAAGACCCGACAAGGCAAGCAAGCTGGTCGGTCCAGCCGGAGGTGCAAGAGAGGAGTGCAGTGTAACCAACACGCACGACTCCAAAGAGGTGCAGCACGCCATTAGTGCAGCTAAACCCCTAGAAGGAGTTGGTGTGAAGGATAACATGCCCACCATCAGCACCCAGGCCCAGAAACACTTATATATTGAGCGTAAGAAGGCGGCCAATTTTTTAAGAGGGAGCATTAATATAATAGCCTGTGACAACGAGCACTCCGTCAAAATATATAAGGCGGCAGTAGCAAGTGTTTGTATGTATGGGCCAAACTGGTCGCAGTTGTCTGGAGCGAGGTCCCAAGCAGACCCAGAGCACGAGTGTGTTGTGCCATGAAAGAGCCGGAGCAGGTGCTCGAAATATTGCAGATCTGCAACCCATCACTGGCCACCCACGACTGGATGCTCCTTAATAAGGAATCACTGGCGCCCATTGAAGCGGCCAAAGGACGGCTGAATTTTGTCATCTGCTCGGTTACCGTAAAGGTGATGATCGCTTGGATGGTTGACAGCGAGTGACCCACCTACAGCAAATCTTTTGGGCACGGTGGCGTGAGGAGTATCTCACACTCGTTCAAAAGCGTGCTAAATGGAGATCTCCAGCACGTTCGATTCAAGTGGATGACGTAGTTCTCGTTAAGGACGAGCATCTACCTCCCATGAGCTGGCCACTAGCCAGAGTGCTTGCTGTTATTCAGGCAGAGATGGCATTGCTCGAGTTGCTGACTTGAAGAAACTGAAAGGAGGCATAAGAAGAGCCGTCAACAAGATGTGTCTGCTGCCTCTTAAGGATACTGTTGAAATCGAGGTTTTCACCGAGGGTATTATGTGGGTGGCAGCAGCAAATAAGTTGTAATCATTAATTTGATAAACATTTGAATTTGGACTCCTGCGTGTCTCAATATATATCGTAGTTGTATTTAAACATAAAAACTATTATAAGGGCAGTTCGACCTGCAGCAGCCAGCGTTATCAGCGCTCTTCTTTGGCGCTCTCTTATTTACCGCGCTCTCTTTTACAGCGCTCTCTCTCTATCTTTACAAAGGGCACTCGTTGATCCGCCGGCTGCTGCAGCTAGTGAGTTCACACTACTCTAGGAGTTCATAATTGATAGTTAAAGTTGGTTCTCTAAAGGTCTCAAAAAAGTTGCGTTCATACAGACGGACAGACAGACAGACAGACAGACGGACAAACAGACAGACAGACAGACGGACAAACAGACAGACAGCATGACTTACATAGCACAAAACCAATATACAGTGTCTCGAAGCATAATTCGAGCAGTGCCTAGCAAAAAATTGAATTACCTGCTGTTTGCGCTATCAGCTTTTTGATAGCTTTATTTAAAATAAGTACACAAACTTATTTCACAACGTTATAATGTTTATTCACAAATGTACTGGCTTAATTGTTATTAATTATTAGAGTATTATAGACTAGACTTGCTTAGTCTTTTAACAACGAGAATAGTAACTAACGATCGATGCACGAAATAAATGTATGAAGATTTGAAGCCAACTGCTAAATCTTCTTAACAACGAGATTAACTAATTACACCGATCGATCTGTTAGACTTGTGCGATAACTATTAATTGTCCACTATCAAGTTTATTAAGACTAGAAGCCGAATGCTTAGTCTTCTCAACAATGACACAATCTTTAATTAGCACGCTCGAGTTATGCGAACCAACTTTTACTAACGACGATAAAACTTCAACTATATTAAAGTGTAAATTCACTAGCTGCAGCAGCCGGCGGATCAGCGAGCGCCCTTTGTATAGAGAGAGAGAGAGCGCTGCACAAGAGAGCGCGGTACTATACGAAGAGAGCGGCAAGGAATAGCGTTGATAACGCTGGCTGCTACAGCTCGAACTGGACTTAAGATAATTTGCATGTGTAAATGCAACTACAAATACTCTATCTTTATAGAGCCGCGCAGGGCTCCAAATGTACAACAAATTACTGACTGACTAATTTGATGCTGGCGCCAACACCTGCCATAAACTCATTATTCAATATTTTTTAAAAATTCCAAAGACCCATGGCAGGTACATTTATTAACCACAAAAATAAATATATTTCCCTAATAAACTGTGGTTTTTCCAACTGCTAGGTACGGCTATGCAAAAAAGTACCTCTTTTTATGGTCGACGCATGTTTCGAACAGTTACATTATGGACACCTGGGTGCCATAAATCCTGGATTTTTACCTAAAGTTGAATATTTTCGGTATAAATAGACCAATCCTCAGTAGTCAGTTTAGTTTTTTCCTACATTTCGGGTGCAACGAGCCAACAAGGTCTATGGGAAAACGGACTACTATTGATCAACGGAAAATCATCCTGGAACAATTAAAAATCGGATATCCATATCGCCAAATAGCTAAAATGGTCAATCTAAACAAATCAACTGTATTCTGCATCATTTGGAGTTTCGTCGACGAAAATCGGACAGAGGACAAGGGCGGAATGGCACCAAACCCGATTATCACCGAGCAGGAAATAAGGAAAAAGTTTAGTATGGGAACTGTGCTCCAAGTTCTGCGCAACCATGACTTTAATGCCCGAGAACAACGGAAAAAGAAATTTGTTAAAGCTAAAATACAGGGTATAGGATGACGTTCGCCAAAATCCACTTGGACAAGGATTTGGAGTTCTGGAACACAGTCATATTTGAATATGAGTACAAATTCAAAATTTTTTGCCAGAACGGATGGAATTATATGTGGCGACACTCCAATACAGAGCTGAGACTCAAAAACTTAAAGGCAACAGTCAAGCACTGCGGAGGAAGTGTCCTGGTATGGGCATCTATCTCGGCAGCCGGTGTCGAAAATTTTGTGATTTTTGAAACAACAATGGACAAGAATGTTTACTTTGAAATACTAAAGGAAAATTTACTCCAAAGTTCCGAGAAGCTGGACACCGACAAACTTTCCGGATCTACTAGGACAACGACCCCAGGCATAAGGCCGGAATAGTACAGTCCTGGCTTAGATCGAAGTGTCCCCACATCATAATTCCACCGGCCCAGTCTCCAGATTTTAATGTTCTTGAAAATTTGTGGGCTCTGCTGGAAAATAACATCCGGAAACACAACATATCCTGCAAACAGGATTCCAAAATGCTCTGCTGGAGGAGTGGAGCAGGATCAGTCCAGAAACTACCCGGAAGCTGGTATCTTCCATTAATAATAGGTTAAGGGAAGTTGTTAAGGCTAAAGGATATCATACTAAGTATTAAAATCCTTATTTAAGCTTTCATACGCCAAATATTTCACTTTTTTTAAAACTGTTCGAATTATGCTTCAATATTTATTTTGGATATGTTTTCAGTTTTTACTAATTTTAATTAATTAATTAATATTTTAATAAAAAGTAAATTTCCTTTTCATTAAACAAATTGGCATTTAGGCATTTTGCGCTTTTTTCTTTGTTTAAACTTTATAGCACTTTTAATTTTTTGCTAGGCACTGCTCGAATTATGCTTCGAGACACTGTACAGTGATTACAAGCCAATTAGAAGCAGCGCCAAGCAAAAAATTTAAAGTGCTATAAAGTTTAAATAAGGAAACAAATTCAAAATGTTAAAATGCCAATTTTTTTAATGTTATATCACATTTAAAATAGAAACTTTTGTTTTTATTAAAATATTAATTAATTAATTAAAATTAGACAAAAACTGAAAACATATCGAAATATATGTGCAAGCCAATTAGAAGCAGTCTTAAAAAAAGTTAAGTATTTGGGGTATAAAAGCTTAAATAAGGATGTTAATACTTAGTATGATATCCTTTAGCCTTTAGCCTATTATTCATGGAAGATACCAACTTCCGGGTAGTTTCTGGACTGATCCTGCTCCACTCCTCCAGCAGAGCATTTTTGAGATCTTGTTTGCTGGATATCTTGTGATTCCGGATGTTATTTTCCAGCAGAACCCACAAATTTTCAAGAACATTTAAATCTGGAGACTGGGCCGGTGGAATTATCATGTGGAGGCAGTTCGATCTAAGCCAGGACTGTACTAATCCGGCCTTATGCTTGGGGTCGTTATTCAGGTAGATCCGGAAAGTACGTCGGATTCCTAGCTTCCCGGCACTTTGGAGTAAATTTTCTTTTAGTATATCAAAGTACACATATTTATCCATTGTTGTTTCAATTATCACAAAAATTCCGACACCGGCTGCCGAGATACATGCCCATACCATTACACTTTCTCCGCCGTGCTTGACTGTTGCCTTTAAGTGTTTGGGATCCAGCTCAGTATTGGACTGTCGCCACACATAATATCGTCCGTCCTGGCAAAAAATGTTGAATTTGTACTCATATTCAAATATGACTGTGTTCCAGAACTCCAAATCCTTGCCCAAGTGGATTTTGGCGAACGTCATCCTAGACCATCTATTTTTTGCTTTCACAAATTTCATTTTCTGTGGTACTCGGGCCTTAAAGTCATGGTTGCGCAGAACTTGGAGCACAGTTTAAATACGTCAAATTTGGTAGGTGTATTACTGGTAGTCGCCTTTAAGAACCCATAACAAATTTGTGCTGCCACGCCCACACCTCCGCCTATAATCGACAATTATGATTGTAAATCGATAACTCCGTATATCTCCGAAAACTTTAAAGATAGGGTTACTTGAAAGGTAATTTGCTGGTAACATCCTCCGAGGATTGGCTTATCAATTTTTGGACTACGCCCACAACCGCCGTCTCCAGGAACTTCGTCCCTATACATTTAAAATGCGCATATCTGCCGTGCAAGCTAGAGTCGCAACATTTTGGAGGTAAGTAGGAGT
>JAWNLS010000190.1:0-54280 GCA_035042185.1 Drosophila kambysellisi
TGCTGCAAGCTAAACTCATTGATTTGACTGCCAAAAATATGCAATTGAATTGGAAAATTGCGTTGGTTTTCCTTGACGTACTGCTGCGAACGCATCTTACGAATGATGTCATGAAGCAGTTTCTCAGTGAGAGCCGAACAAGATTCCAAATACAGCACCTGCAACTTGGGGCAGTCTTCAATCAGCTCTAACACCCCTTCATTGCCCAGATTTGTCCAATGGTTCAGTTTCAGTTGCTCCAACTGTTGCAGTTTAAGCGCCTTCAACTCGTTATTGCCCAAGACACTATTGTGTGGCAATATCAGAGTGCGCAATGCACTCAAGTGTCCAATCTGAGCGAGCATTGCTGCGTTTATGCAGTTCTGTCCATACAACTCCAGGTGAAGTAATTCCTTTGATTTGTGCTCCACCAGCCAGTTGATTAGCGCCTGTCTCACTTCAGTGAGCGGCTCAACGAAATACATCACTAGTTTCTTCAGTTGAGGCAACTTGGCCACATATTCGTAATCATTAGCAATGTTGCTAATCGTCAGCTCCTCTAGGGGCGCACAGATCTCGGCACTAAGGAACTGCTTGAAACCCGTTTTTATTGACTTGACCCCCCTTAAATTCAATTCCCTGAGCTGTGGCAGCGTCTTCAACATTTCGGTCAAATCTTCTATCTGTAAGCCATCGCAATAACATAAATGCAGGGACTGTAGTGAGTCAGGCAGGATGCTCATGGAGGCTCCGGTCAACTTTTCATTACTGGATAAATCCAATTTCTTTAATTGCTTCAAGTACTTCAGGGCCACCAAGGTGTCATCGGTCAAGCCACAGAGCCTCATCTCTAATTCACTCAGCGAGTAGAGTCGCTTAAATATTATGTGCATATTTCCGACTGTTAATCTAAAACATCTAAGGCGCATTGTCTGCAAGTTGCCACAGTGAGTCCCAATATATTCGTAGGGGAACTGAATCGGTATAAAGGCATTAAAGTGCTGCACATGTCTGCCGGACAGCTCGAAAAAATCACGCGAATCCCTGTCGTCCCACGAACGAAAGATATCGAAGTTAATGTTGCGATTCAGCAAAGGAGATGCGAACTCATAATGGCTACGGAAACGCTTACAAGTCCGGGCAAATCGAATTTTATCGAGCAACGATAGCTTTCGGAATATGTTCTCCAAACAATAATCATTTAACTTCAGAATACTAGACTCTGGCTCTGTCGTTCCGTCGGCATCCGAATGATTCCACTCAGCGGTTGCATGCACGGAAAAACTCATTTCATCAATTGTGTGCAAATTACGCCTCAGTACTTTGGCCGCATCGAGAGCACTGGCAAATAGCACAAAGCCGGGTTCAGAATGTGGCAGCAACGGCTGCTCTTCGCTGCGATCGAACAGTTGCACGCGTTGAACACGGCCGAAAGTCTCGAAATATGTTTGCACCTGCTGCGGTTGCAACTGCAAAAGGAAATACAATGTTAAGTTGGGCCTGGCCAAAAGTGTGCCCCTCAATTTTTACTTGCCTTCTGTGGCACATTGTGCAGAAACACTTTCTTTACCACAATGTAATCACTCGTCAAGTAATATCCTTTCTTCGGTGAAATATTTAGTAAATTCGACATTTTTTACTTAGTTGTTATCGTGCCAAATAAAAATTACTATTAACAAAATCAAAGCACAGCCTACTCTGATTCGGAAAAAATGACTTTCAACTTTTCTCAGCACACAGAATTTAAATGTGTTGGAAAACGTTGAAAATATGTTAAAGATCAATACAACATTCCGATTACTAATGTTAATAACAGTGGTATCGATACTGCGCTCGATACCCCACCTACATAAGACCAATAAGCAGTCAAATCGCCAAAAAAAAGTGCATCAGGTTTTGTTTGACAGTCTGAATCCCAGCAGAAAAAATGTTGCAAGGTTCGCGATATTGATATCGATATCGATATGGACTGCTTAGAAGGAACACAATACACAATGTGACCAGAGTTCCGATATTAATCGATGTAACTATAAATAAGTATTAATCGTTGCTGTTACGTTGAAATACATTTTAACAAAACGCTACTTAAATATATGGATTTGTTTTCTCACTTTTCTGTTTCATAATTATATTTTAAGAATTAATTATTTTAGGAAAGATTCATGCTTCACACTATGTACTGACGTGCTTTGAGGATTTCGTCCTCATTGCCACAAAATCTATAGAGTCAGTTACAGTGTATACCTAATTTAGTTAGTTGACTGCTTGGTCTACACTGTTCTCGCGATATTGATATCGATATCGATATGTACTGCTTAGAAGGAACACAATACATATGTGACCAGAGTTCCGATATTAATCGACGTAACGATAAATAAGTATTAATCGTTGCTGTCACGTATAAACATATTTCAACAAAACGCTACTAAAATATATGAATTTGTTTGCTCACTTTCTCATTTCATAATTATATTTTAGCAATTATTTATGAGGGGAAAAAAATGCTTAAATGGCGCGTACTGATTATAATTTATAAATTTTGATTTTATGCCTGCTTCAAGTTTCATTCAAACACAATTTTCCAAGACTCACTAAACTCAATTCCAGGATTTCCTGTGAGCCGGAAAGCGTATTAAAAAACAGTCACAAGTACAGGCAGGCAGCCAGGAGATCTTGATGCTCAGATGTGCATGTCCCGAGAGTGAAGCAGAGATGAAGAAGAAGCAGCGTAAAAAGTTGGAAAGGTTACAAAAAAATAATGGGAAAAATTGCAAGTGCTGCAGAAATTAGTAAGGATGGGATGGGTTATTCTGCTGCAATGACTGCGTCGCTGCTTTTGCTGCGTTAAGCAATAAGGCAGAACACACACGCAGAACACAAACGCACAGACACACACACACACACACATACACAAAACACACATCTGCCCAGTTGCAATTTTGCTGCCTGGAAAAACTCACATTAATATTTAATATTGCCAGATAGCAGAGCATTAAATGGGCTTCAAATGGGCAAGCTTCTGATTTTATTTTTTATCAAGTAAGTAAGGACTATCTGAATGTTTATTATAATACCTTACTTTTTCAGTGACATAATAGGTTAATTCTCAGCAGTGTATTTACGTTTGTTATATACAAGAGAAATTAACTCATTAACCCGTTAAAAACAAAAATTTACACTTACTTTTTCATTAAAAACAAAGTCAAAAATCAGCGAATTATTAATGAAATATTTGAAGGCCAATTAAGCTAAACTAAATACGGGTGCAATGTGGACACTTGCAATTTGTTCATGCAGCAAAAGTCCAGCTGGGTGCATCCGTATATCACTCAGTGTTATGCTTATCAGCACAGTTGCTGCCTTGTTGCATTGTTGTTGCTGCTTCCGTTCTCCTTGCAGCACCGTTGCCACAGACACTTGAAACTGCTAACAATGCACGATGGCGTCAACATTCCGCATTGTTGTTGTTGTTGTTGTTGGTGTTCCCTTGTCAGTTGTTGCTGCTGTTGCTCTTGCTGCTGTTGCTGTTGTTAGTTTCCATCCATAAATTCTTGCATTAATGGCAATGTGCTGGCTGTTAGAAGGAAGGCGTGGCTGCATTTGATGCTTCCTCTTTCATGTAAATGTCACCAAGGCAAACTTGCAATGATTGCACCACAATCCCCAAGTCTACCGCATCACAACCCTAACCAACCTCGCCACCTGCTCCTTCTTCTGCTCCAAGCACAAAATCCTTTTTATCAGCTTTGGTGCGCGTTTTGATTGCGGTTGAATTGCAAAAAAAAAATAAATAAAAAAAAAAAAAAACAAAGTAAATTTGTAAACATATTTTTTACAAAATGTATTTATATATATACATATAAATATTATATATATGCACTGTATATTTACTACAACGAGTACTTTTCCCAGCAGTGCTTTCTTCACTTGATTTCATTTATTTTGTACATTTCTCTACACATTTTTATACTATTAGAGCCAGAGACTGGTATAACTTGGATACTGGTATATTGTGCAATGTACCGTCAAATGCTGTCGTGTCCGTGGGTTTGGACGCTGCGTTCCTCCGACACCCTTAGAGATAGAGACTTGAAAACCTGGAAGGTATATCGGATTGTACCCTCAAATAGTTAAAGTGCCTTGGGCTTAGACCTACGTCCACCAGGGAGCTATAAAACCGCGCTAATCGAGTTTACCAAATCGATAAATCACATATCTCTTACAATTTAATGGCTACAGTCACCAATTTTGGTTGGTAGGTTGTTAGCGAGGTCCTTGAAAGATTGGCATGTGCCACGTCCACCTCCGACGCCCCATCACCCACGCCCCTAAAATTTTCAAATGGCTATATCTTCCGCAGTTTTTGAGTAGGGAACGTCAAATTTGGTAGGTACATTACTGGTAGTCGCCTTTAAGAACCGATAACAAATTTGTGGTGCCACGCCCACACCTGCGCCTATAATCGGCAATTCCGATTATTAATCGATAATTCCGTATTTCTCCGAACTTTTTAAAGATAGAGTAACCAAACTTGGAAGGTAATTTGCTGGTAACCTCCTCCAAAGACTGGCATACCAATTTTTGGACCACGCCCACATCCGCCGCCCCCAGGAGCTTCGTCCCTAGAAATTTAAAATGCGCATATCTGCCGTAATTTGCAAGCTAGAGTCGCAAAATTTTGCAGGTATGTTACTGGTAACACCCCCTAGGATCGATAAAAAAATTGGATGGCCACGCCCACTCCACCTCCCTAAACCGATACACCTGTTGGTGCAAATCGATAAACCTATGTATCTCACGCAATTTGAAAACTTAAGTCACCAAATTTTAAAAGGTATATTGCTAGTAACAACCTTCATAAATGTGGAAAAAAATTTTGGACCACGCCCACCAACCTTCATAAATGTGGAAAAAAAATTTTGGACCACGCCCACTCCCGCCCACAAAAAACGATAAATGCCTGTATGTCCCGCAATTTACTTAACAGAATACTTAACATTTGCTGTTAATTTTGGCGCAATGCTGCTTATCTTGCAATTTGGTCACTCTTAATCGAGCGCGTCAAATTGTGCCACCTCTTTTTTTATAAAATTTCTCAATTTTGTATAAAATATTAATTCTAGTTTCTAGTAGTTCGATTGTTAAAATTCAAAACTAACGGCGATATTTTTTTAACGCGATAGTTTAATCGCATGCTCACAGCAGCTCTACACGAGTCAAGTTAGCATCACAATAGAAACACGAGAATTTAGTCCGATTAATATAAATATAAATTTATAATTATTTAAATATATTTTATATTTCTAATATATATATATATATATATATATATTAATATATTATATTTATAAATATTAAATTAATTTATGTAATGGTATAATAGTATTTCGCTGTCGGTTGCGTCCGACTGCAACGTTCTATCTTGTTTTTAATGCGTTGCGCAAAATCCAATTTATGTGTTCGGAGGATGGTTTTATTTTAAGTAGTTTTGCAGCGAACTCCCTCGAGCATTTTGTGCGTACATGCTGATAAGTTAGTAGGGTAAGGAGGGTGTATTGCACGGTGGTAAGGGTAAGGGTAGCATTAAAATTCAATACACAGTCAAACATAAACTCGATAAGTTTGAATTCGAGTAACAGACCGAGAGAGCAACATGTTTTATTTGCTCGGTAGCGACGTGCGTATACTCAAAAAATAAAAATAAAAATAAAAAATATAAATGGTGTGAATGTGTGTATATATGTATATATATATACATATATATGTATGTGTGTGTGCTTGTGCAGTGAGCACATAAATTCAATAGCAAAAACATGCGACTGCCGTTGTCAGGCCCCCAATAAACCCCCATTTTTGGTCCACTCTTCAGGCAGACCAAATAATAAAATAAAACTTTATTGACACAAACATAAAACTCTCAAATGGACGTCACTTGCTATCTCTATCTGTCTCTTTCTAAGCTGCTCAGTGTCTCTCTTTCATCCCCAACTGTCGCCTTTTGTATGCTTTTTACATTCTTCACCGTTCGACAAATTTATGCATGTGTAAATATTGTTGGCATGCTGATAAAACATATTGACAACATTTGCCGAATTGAACTTTAAACAAATTTCTCTCTATGCGTGTGTGTGTGTGTGTGTGTGTGTTACACATCGCTACCTTTTATATATTTTCCAATTGACAACATACATGAAAGGAAATCCTGGAGATGGTCAAAAGTTTTGACAAGAACTCACAAGTGGCAATCACTTCAACAAATTGTTGAAACCCATAAGTAGATGTTCAGACAGTGGCATCTGTTTATTTGTGGACGTGTATCGAATAACCAAATTGGATAAGTTGCAATATTATCTTAACCGTAACTAGTGTCGAATATTGGATGAATAAACAGGAATACAACTGATGGTTTAGTATTGAGGAACACAATTGTCTACCTAATGATGCTAACTTAGTCCATTAAGGCATTTAAGATTATCGACACCAAATTGAATGGAGGCAATTGGGAAATCTATTTTAATTTAGTCTTTTGATTTGAGTTTCATTTTCCACATTTCCAGGCTTAAGTCTGTTTTACTTAAACAGTTAAGCTCTTCATATCTGTACTGATAAAAGAACATGCACAACTTTTTATGCGACAACTTTTAATAGTTAAGCCCATTCTTTATACCCTGTAAAACATATATGCAGCTAAATGGTGTGTTATAAACTTGTTCTTATCACACAGCTGAAGGTGAAGGTGATTTATTTCTAGCTATAAGGAAATCAGTAAAATTAAGTCTAGTAAGTTAATTATATATTTAAAGAAGCTTTATATAAGAACCATAGTTAAGTCAACTTTCAGTCTAAATAATTTTTTTTTTAAATTTGAAAATTGTCTTTCGACTTCTTGAATAAATCTACATTTACATTTGAACTCTTAATTTTTTGAAAAGTTGAGGGTATTATTTAGTCGAGTTCATGATTAGTTCATTCTTATTTTCTCTGTTTGCTGCTGCTGCTGCTTTTTGGCTCATTTAACGAAACAATTAAAATGGCTTATGCACTAAACTGGCAAAAAACAGTTAAGCGACAGTTATGTGTGTGTGTGTGTGTGTGTGTGTGTGAGTGTGTGTCAGCGAGTGTGTGTGTATGTGTATGTGTACAGCAGATTAAAATGCCAGACAAAATGCTAAGAAAAACGGACAAACATTTGCATTTGCCGCCCAATAGAACTTTAATTGCTTTTTGGCCCAAAGGCTTCGGTCGAGAATTGCAGCTTTTGGTCGTTGTTGTGGCCAAGAATAAAAATGGCTTATCCATGGAATTTTCTGCATTTCAACATATTACTAAATCTAAGAAATTGAGCACTTGACTTGGGAAGAAAATGGTTGCACCAACTAATGAAGTTATTAATTTAACAAGATTTCTGGACATGTTTTGAGAACGGAAATATTTCAGAAGTGAGAAAAATTACGACTAACTTTTTCAGATGCAGTTCATAAATTTGGCTTTTAAGTTGTCGATTACCAAAAAGAAAAACCTGCTGGAAATAATAGTATGGTTTTGTTGGATCCTCTCAGGTTTTATGCTTTATTTGAATACCCAAATTTATGATATTCCTGGATCTCAATCTCCATCTACTAAGATTTTGCAGCTTTAGCTTTTGTATTATAAAAAATCACAGATTTATATTTACAGAAAACCAAAAGAGGATCCTAATGCTAAAAATGTATGTTGTTTTGGCAATGTGTGTAATAATAATAATAATAATAATAATAAAGAAAAGTAATATGTTTAGTTTATGGCACAGTCATATTATGCTAATATCTTGAAGTACCAAAAAACCGGCAGGCAGACAACTATTGACAAGCAAGTTAGGTAAATGTGAGCCGAGAAAATGTGCACAAGTGTATTTGCCAAAATGAGAGAAGGAAAGGAGAGGAGGGTGGAGGAGGGGCTGCAACTTTGAGGGATGGGAAGAAGAGGAAAGCGGTGGCGGAGGCAGAGGAGGGGATGCAACTTTGCCAGACTTATGGCTAAAAGTTGCAGTAGCAAGTAGCACAACATTATTGGCCCGATAAGGCGCACAGGCACGAACTGGGCAGACACAGGAAGTGTTCAGACAGCCAGACAGGCATACAGACAGACAGACAGCCAGACAGACAGACAGACAGGCAGACAGACAGCCAGGCTGCTGCCAAAAGCCGAGAAACGTGCGAAATTCTTAGGCAAATTTCCACAGTTCTTGACATGTGCGACATTAGATTGAACACCAGTATCATCCGTATATATGTATAGACATATGGCTTATATATATATTTATGTGTGTGTGTGTGTGGGTAGCTTTCATTATGCTTAGGCGCAACTAATAAAAGCCTTATGGCAACCACACAAAACTGCCAGACCAGACCCGGCTGTAGGTTGTTAGTTGTCCTTTTCAGCTCTGGCATTTCCTCAATGCGGGCAACATTGAACCACCACCGCCAACCCACCCGAGTCCACCCCATCCCACCAGCTGTTTTCTATAGGTTGTATGCCGTACTCTGGTGCCCCGTATTTTGTGTGTCTGTGAAAATATTTTCAAAGTCTTAACCTCACTGGCTGAGCAATCATAAATCAAATGCCAGTGCGCTACCTTTTGTTGCTTGAGTGCTCCAAAACACAGATACACACCCCCACTCACACACATACACACACACACACACACACATACACACACACACACATATATATCACATTCACATAACACACACATACATGTGCGCTGTTGTCGTCATCGTGTAGCTTAAATTTTATTTATGGCTTAAACTGTTCCTTTAGGTTGTGTGTATCGCGTGTGTGTGTGTACACAACATGCGAAAATGTTAACACACGCGTGCAAGAAAAATCGTCTTGGAACCTGGCTAGTAGAAGCATGCTAGACAGCCGGTTACCCTCGAAAATATTCCTATTATTCTGATTCTTAATTTTAGCTAAAATAAAATAAAATAAAAATAAAATAAAAGTTTATTCACTGAATCCGGGTTCGATTAGATTACGACTAAAATTCAGAACTTGAAACTATTTTCTTAAGAATTAACAACTGCAACTGATTTTATAGTTGTTCGCACTTGTTTCTAAAGACTTTTGTCTTCTACCGATACGAATCAGAACGGAACTGAATACCGGAAACCATATATCAAAAGTACCAGAGCGGGAAACGGAACCGGAAATTCTTCACATTCTGACAGCATGTCTAAAACTGTTTCTATTTAATGCAATTTCTTAATCTTTGGATATCTTACAAGAACCGCAACACCTTGAATCACAATGTTCAAACAGGGTATTTAACTCGTAGCATGCCACACAAGCGGCGCATTGGAAGTGAATAAAGTTTTGTGTCTATCAACATGCAGCACATCGAATACAGCTATGCGGCTGTTCGTTGTATTTTTTATGCCGTGTACCGTAAAAAAATGAGGAATGACGAAAATGTGAAACAACTTGCAACAAATAGTTGGACGCAAAAATTTAAAAATAATTATTAGTTGCAAGGTGCACAACAGAAAACTGAGCAATTCTTCTGTTTGCATTACGAACTATTTTAGAAGATTCAAACGGTCTGCAAATATTTGCAGACAGTAAAATTTAGTAACTTTTTTAATAGAAGAGCATTTCCATTTTGAGCAAGAATTTGCTTTGTTTCATTTCCATTTTTTTTTATGCATTTTGTTATTGGCAAAGTGAAGAAAAACGTTGGTAATAAATAAGAAAAAAAATACAACATAAAAAAAAAGGAAAAGAATTGTATAAATTTATTGCCAGGCACAATTGTTGCGTTGCGAACACGGGTCGGATGAGCGACGTTTGTCGACAACTGACTGCACAGCTGATTGAAGCTGACATTTAGCCATAGAATTTATAGGATTCCCCTCCAGTGGGAGGGAGTGCGGTCGGAGCGGGAAGGACCATAGGTTGACTAAAAGTGGCCATAAGCTAAAAACGTTTAGTTATTGCTCGTGGCAAATGGCTTGATTCAACTGGCTGTCAGTCTATTCATAATATTGTGGCATTCACATTTTGCGTTTGTTTGTACACTGAGAGAAAGCAATCAAAGAGTTTTGGTATCATTAGAAAAGGGTTAAACAAAGATAAGATAAGAATTGATTTCAGCTCGAGTACTTTTAAAACAAAGTTACTTTTTTCCTTTAAGGACTTAATGGACTTTTAAAATTTCATAAATATGCTTTTAGAATTACAAATGATGTAGTATGTTATTTTTTGTGCAGTGTAGGTGAGTGTTTGTGATGTATATGTTTGTGGGTCAGTGATTTGTGCATATTTTGTGGATGCCAGTTGCTGTTGCCGTGCACCGAAAACTGTGCACCCAAATGTGTCACGTTTCACTGACTAGCCGTGCGGCTTTAACACAATTAGCCACAACAAATGGCCATCCTGACGAAGCACCACCATCATCATCACCATCATCATCATCATCATCATTGTCATCATCATCATCATCATCATCGTCAACACGTGCAATATTTGTGGGAGTAGCTGGTTACACGCTTCGTTTTCATCTGTTTGGACGCCGACCTGCCTAAAAGCCAGGAGCAGCATCACTGGTTGTGGTATACTTTCCATCTTTTTTGTTCATCTACCTCTCTCCCTCCATTCCGTTTTCTCTCTCTGTTTGCCGCATTGTGGCACAATGAACTGACAAGTGTAATTATGTTGCTGTGTTGCGAGTGCGAGAGTATCAGAGTGAGGCTGCCTCGCACTACATAACCGCTGATTTCAAGTTTATATCCGCGCTCAGTTCATGTTGAGCAGCCCAACAGCCACTTGCCCCAATCCACAAGTTCCTGCCCCTCGCGCCACTCAGCCCTGCCTTATCAGCTGCTACATGCTGTAGCTGGTTAAGCACACTTAAATGCGTTCGGAGTCATATCCTGTAATCAGTTCCGGGAATTGATTACCACTTCAATTCAAATGTATCTGCTGAGAAGGAGCCGTTGAGGGAAGGCATAATTTGGCTAACATTTAAAATTACATTTTTTTAAGCCAATTCTAGAATCAGTCGATAAAAGTGATAAGACATTATTAAAAGTCAATTTTGTGCTCTTTGAATTTTGTTATAATTTGTCTGTTAATCAATTAAGCTGAAGCATACTTTGCTATTAAATCAATTACTTAAATGAATCCGATTGAAGACAAAGTATTTGAATATTAAAACTCATATTTTGCTTAAAATAATAATTTTCTTTATGCAAAAAAAAGAACATCCATCTCAGATTGTTCGAATCACAGGGTATATGACGAGTGTGTAAGCTTTATGTACACGTATGTGCATATTAGAGTATAGTATAGCATACTTGTAACTATAGTAAACGAGTATCCACTAATTGGCTGCGTATGTGAGCCGCTCTGAATGTATCTGTATCTGTATTTGTATCTGTATCTTCCACACACGTTTTTTTGTATGCAGCTGTTGCTGATGCGGCTGGCAGTTAACATTAGCAAAAGTTTTTGGGCTGTGTTTATGCGGTGATTAGTTGCGGATTTTTATGTGCCAAGGATGGGCTTGAATGGTAGTTGGTTTACAAGTAGTTGGCCAAAAAAAAAAAAAAGAAGCATCATATAAGCCACGTCAAGTGGGGTGACAGTTGTGCGAGGCAGGTTAAGGCGTAGGAGGAATAAGGGAAACTATGCTAATTGGAAATGGGAATGGGCCAAGTGTAAATTGCGGTTAAATATTTGGGGATGGAAAATGCAATTAGCTGAGGTAGAAATATCGGGAGAGATACTGAGAGAGAGAGAGAGGAAAAGAGAGAGACAGAGATAGCTAGATATGTATACGGCTAGTTGGTTAGGTGTATGTAATTCATATTATTTTAATGAATTTAATTAAAATTGCTTTTGTTTTCTACTTTTTATATCGAAATTTATGTAGTTATTATTTCAAAATAAATTATAAATAATAATTCAATGCAATTAGAGAACAATAATAAAAATATTGCACATATAAATAAATTATAATCAATAAAAAAATACCAACTGAGATTAATTAAAGAAAAGTGCTTAGATGACATAAATATTTGAAATGCACACAAAGGCTCTGGGATATTTGGCAAGATAAAAGCATATGGAAAGAATATTGAAGAAATCAAAATTGATTGCTCTCAACTTTGTTTACGAATCAGCATAAAATTAAATTTAGTCATCCAAACAAAATGTGCATCGATATTACTTGAGATTTGAACAAAACAAAATAAGCTGAGAAACTAAAAGCAATTTGACCCAATTTTGTATTTATTCTTTTTGTTTTTAGTTTGCTCGAGTTAACAATCAAATGTAATCAAATGCAGTTTCCCAATTTTGCCTTGCGTGCGATATGTGGCCAGGAAAGTGCCACAAATAAATGCAGCAAAAAATACGCAAATTAAAATGAGAGAAACTGAAACTAATTTACTGGTCAACATCTTTTTTGGGGCAATACATTTTCATCACAATTCATAATTTTGCCAACCGCAGGACTCAGCACTGGAGAAAAAGGGGGCAAACCGGACCGGCAAGGATTCGCACACAGATGGTGCAAAAGGGGGCATGTGGCACAAGTTGAAGGGATGACGGTTGGGGGCAGGGGGTAGAAGGCAAGTCAGACAAAGAGGCACTTTAAGTGAAACTAAACAGCGATGCAAGTGACGTTGTCGGATTGCGGTTTGCTGCACAAGCAGAGAGAAGCGAGCAGAGAGAAGCGAGCAGAGAGAAGCGAGAAGCAAGCAGCGAGAAGCACGCAGAACGGAACGATGCGGGTTGTGCATTTTATACCTTAATTACGATGATAGAAGAGCATATTAAGTTGTTAATTCGAGCAAATTGAAATAAATAAATTAGATACTTTTGTGATTTTCGAAATATAAAAAGAAAGTGACTTTGTAAGTTTCGAAATTTAGCCTTTTTTGACTTAAAGATCCAAGCTTTAGGTTAATTTTTTACATTATAGAGAAAACTTGATGCATCTATTCTGTTTAACTGACACTAACACTGAACTGGCAGTAATTTAACATAGGACCAAAATTTAAATATAATATTTCTAATTTTAATGAATATTTTTTTGAATATTCAGATTTTAAATTGAGGTTCATTTAGTAAATTACAGTGCGAACATGGTTCAAATGAACAGCTGAAATCAGAGCATGAAGCAGTCTGTGACTTTTGACTGCAATGTGCGCTCTTGTTTAGAATTGGCCAAGTGTCCTGGGTGTTCTTGTGTCCTCCTCGACTGTCAGTTGGCGTGCCTGTTAGCTGGCTGGCTGAATGTCCTGGCTTGCCTGGTTGATGGCCATGTTGTCGGCTTGGGCTCTATACAAATTAAAATTAATGATGCACTCACAACAAGCAATGTTAGAGACACACAGGTGTAAGGGCTGCAACGGGGCAGAGGGGTTGGGGGAGAGGTAGGAATCACATAAAAACTACTTTACATGCGGGTAAAACATATAGCGACACTGGGCTAAGCTCTCGCACCTGGGCAGGACAAGGGCAGCACAGGACACGACGAGCACATTTACCCACATTGCCAGACAGCCACCTAATTTAATGCTAAAGCGGCATCAACAGCACCTCTTACAGTCCCTCCTCCCTCCTCCCTCCCCTCTCACCATTCCTTGCTCCTTCATCTTTCGGCTGCTTTGTGGTGCTGGTGTTGGGCTTTTTTATTTTGGTGTTTGAAATAATGTTGCATACGTTAAGGCGCCGCTTGCTAAATGTTTTACACACACTCGCACACACACACACACAGACATTACGAGTCGCAAAAGGATCCCACAAAGATACACAACTGGCTGTCTGAGTGGCTAAAATATGTTTATGTAGGTCGACTGCAGGGAAACCACTTCAATTTATTTTTTGACCAACATATGGCAAACCAAGTGGGAGGCAGCCGGAGAAGCAGGCACCCCAAAGCGTAAGCCACTTTTTGTTGCCTATCCTCCTGCCTCCTGCCTGCCTCGGCAAAAGGCACCAAAGAGGCTGCCGTGTGTCTGCTTCGGTTAGTTAGCTGGCGACCGTGTTGCTACAACAACAACAACAACAACAACGACACACATGTTGGCTGACTAAATAAAAGCGTTTGCGACATGTGCAACTGATGAGCTAACAGTTACCCTGTAATTTAAAGAATGCCTAAAGATAAATATTTAAAAACTCCACTGCAGACTGAACCACTCTTTGAGTAAAAATTAAATAAAAAGTAATTAAAAACCATATATATATTTTGTTTAATTGAAAATAAATAAATAAATATTCATTTATTTATATTTATATTTAACTTGTAAGTTAGATTATTATTTTATTTGTTTGTTATTAATTATTGCAAATTGTTCATTATGTTTATTGATTAAAGCTATTTTGAATTCATATATTTCTGACAATTTTAGATTTGACTGTTAAAAAAATCAGCAGCTTGTTATAAATTTATTGCTATAAAATAAAATCGATTTTAATTGAATAAAATATTTTGCTTCATCAAAAAAATAAAATTTTCATAATTTATTTTACGAACCAACTCCCTTCAGATTCATATTTAGTTTTAAGCAACTACAGCTAGGCAGTCAAGATACCCCTTTGGCTCAGCCGTGTAGTACAGGGTATTGAAACACACAACAGCAACATTGTTTCCGCTGTGCTGTTGTTTGGCTTTGTTTTGTTTAGTTTCAGTTTCCGTTTCAGACTCGCTTTGCCTGGTTTTTTTTTTATTTATCAGCGCTTGGTTAAGTGTACGTGTTGTGTGTGTGTGTGTGTATGTGGGTGTATTGTGTGTGTTAGTATCTGTGTGTGTGTGTGTGTGTCTCTGACAAACGCTTTATTGTTATTTCACTTTTCATTATTGTTTTTGAAACAGGCATTTTCTTTTCATCAGCATTTCAATTAGGTTCGATGCGGCATGCACCATTTACTCGCCTCTCTAATGGGTCGGCAAAGCAGGCGTCGAATGTGCCGTCGTGGGCGTGTCAGGCCGCAGAAACCTTTTACACGCGCCGCTGCCTCAGCATCGCTTTGCAGCTTCAAGTACTTTGCTGCCGGCGGCGACAAAGTAAATTAATCCATTAGGAGGAAAAACGGCTTCAGCCTTCAGCTGCCCCTTCCTCTTCCCCCATCCCTACCCCGACCCGCTCTATCACCAACACATTCTTCTTCTTGTTCAACCCGGCTAACTGCTTTGACTTTAGTTTGCTTTTATACTCTGTACCAATTAGGTACGGGTGATAAAGACTCTAAATAATGTTGTTCGAAAGTAAAGTGTGGCATGCAGAGGGGGGCATCTTCGAACACAAAAGATGTAGATATATATATATATATATATATATATATATATATATATATATGTATTTATATATAATATATGTCTGTTCTTGTGAACAAGAGACTTACAATTTCGAATTTTGATAAGTAGGAGTTTAACATTTCAAATCAATACCTTTGTTGATCATCAATTTTTTGACTCTATATTCATAATGATGTACATCAATTTAGAAACCCTATTCTCCATGAACCCTTTCACTTGGGACCATATTTCTACTATCATAACCTTGTCGATACTTAACCTATATTTGAAAGCACTACCTACCTCTAGTATCATACTATAGTCAAATTTGGAAACAGTGAAAATCTACTGCATCAGCTGCATCTGTTGTATTGCATCTTATTAAGGAAAATCCCATATTTCGATTATATATAACCCAACAAAATGAAAGGGAGAAGTGCACAGAGTATCTGCAAGTTGAGCATACTCAACTGGGGTGCTCTTCCCAAGTTTTTCTTAGTGACATTGATGTGACTTGGCCTTGGCTTCGCTCTGGGAGCAGCAGCAACAGCAGCTGCAGTTAAGGGATTTTCAGGGGGTGGTGGCAGGGCAGTCATTTCAGCCAACTTTAAAGGCTTACACTTCAATTAAGTTTGCATCTGCGTCGCTTGACCATTCCGCTGGGGAAGGGTGGGGTGCCTTGGCCATTTGCCCGGGTCAGGTCAGCTCGCTGGCCGATGCAATTTGGCAGCAATTATTGCAGTTGGGAGTCGAGTCAGCAGTCAAGTCAAGTGTCGCTGCGAGTGACTGTCGATGGCTGGGGAGGAGAGGGGCAAGTAGGCTCACTTATCCATATAAATAAATTGAGGTTAATGACAACAGCAACAGCAAAAGCAACAACAACCACAACTCGGCCAAAGTTGGCCGCTGGGGTCATGTTCATTAATGCCACCAGTTTTCCATAAATAAAGTATATATATATATATATATATCCATAGCCGTAAGTGTATTAACATGAGCAAGTACAAGTATATATATATCTATATATATATATATGTGTGTGTGTGTGTATTTATGTGGCAAGTGCATGTGGAGCACTTAATAACCATGTCGCTTGGCGGCCAACAATTTAAGGCTAATTTCGTTTTCCCAGTGAAATATGCCGTCGCCTTGCATATTAAATATGATGCCTCTGGCTAATGGTACAGTGGAGCAAATGTATAATTTATTAAGTCAAAAATATGCAAAAGTATTTTGCTTAATTAGAAAGATTATATTTTAAAAATTTGAGTTAGTTCATTATGATAGAAATGTTGCAAATTTAGCAGTTACTTATGCATAGTCAGTAATTTTAAGTTATATATTTTGATAACAATCATTAGAGAATATTATTTATAAATTTGTGAAAATCCAATTATTTAAATGACTACAATCAAGCATTATTCAGCTCACATTTTAAGTACAAAACATATTCAAATAAGATGCGCTACATTATTTTCAATTCTATTCGGGGTATTCCCTGAAGGGAAGCAGCATGTTGAATGTGGAGGGGCCCATTGTAAGCCGTTAGAAACGTATTATATATGCATAAATAATACAAAATATAAATATGAGCCAAGAGCTGAGACTGTGAGCCTGTTGACAGCTCACTTTTAGAGTATTTTTCTTCAATTTTCCGTTGTTGTTTTGTCTTTTTTGCTGTCAAGTACAAAGCAAATTTCTCGTAGTCTGAGTGCGGCTTTATAAGCACGTGTATGTGTGTGTGTGTGTGTGTATTTGTGTGTGTGTGCCATAGCACATTATGCAAATTATTTGCACGAGTTTTCAATTTTGGTAAAACGCTTTGGGGCATTATTAGGCCACAAAGGCGAAAGTTGGGTATATCAAGAAATATGATTAAAATGACATTTGATGGCGGCTCCTAAGCAAAACTTGAACCCAGATCAGCTCGATTTAAGCAGAAGCAAATTAAGTTACAAGCAACGACTTATAGATAGAGATAGAGATAGAAGAGAGAGAGAGAGAGAGAGAGACAGAGCTTGAGTATAATATAGTGAGACAGTGCAGCAAGTTGAGTGTTGGCTAAAAGCAAATATGCTTGTCTTCAGCTCTTTTATGGCTTGGAAGTTAACCCTCAAAATCCCACAACACTATCACATATGTGTGTAAATAGCAACAACAACAACAACAAAGCCAAAAACTGAAGTTATAGCCTGGTTTTGTTTGGCCTGCAGTTTTAAGTAAACACAACAGCATAAATTCCACAGGCAACAACTTATTCACTTTTGTTTTGATAGTCCGCAAATGCCCCCAAAAATAAACTGGCTAACGGATGTGCTTTCTCTTCCTTCTCTCTCTCTCTCTGTCTCTTTCTATATTTATCTACCTTCCTCTCTCTTTCTTTTCCTGTATGTTTGGGTCCCTTTGGTCCTTGTCTCAAACCAAATGAGCACTGACAGCCAACGAAGAAATTTCTTTCCATTTCTGCAACTGCGGGTTTTTGCTGCAACTTTAGATAAATTTGCCAACACCACAAAAATAACAAAACTATGCGGTTAGCTTCCAGGATTTAGCCAGTTGCCCCAACTGTGTTGGCTATTTGTAAATAATTATAAGCCAAACTGCCAAGCCACAAGTTTTTGGGGTTACTTTAAACAGCTAACTGCAGCTTTTTGTCTTATCAATTTTATTATGCCTTCGCAGAGGGTAGTGTAATTTTGGTGTTGAGGCTTGTTATGCAATAAATGAACCGTATTCGAGCACATAGAGTATATATATTCTTGATCAACATCAGCCAAGTTGATCAACATATTTCGAGTCATACGTCTGTCAGTCTATCCTTATACGAACTAGTTCCTCACTTTCTTGGCATATATTTCTCATTTTGTAACAGGCAGTACATAAGCGGATCCGATCGGATTACTATATTATATAGCTCCCAATCGATCTTCTTTTAAATCTATAGTGATATCTAAAAGTTGGCAGCTTGACTTTGGTCTGGTAGAGTATTAAATATTCGGTGTGCCGATGCATCTTCTTGCTTTCTGTGTCTCATTCTTTTAAAATAGTTTCAAAAGCCTTTTACAAAACAATTGTTGAAGCCGCTTACTGGCAAGAGTATTTAATTATTTTACAGTTACTTCGAGTTTTAATCAGCGATTACTAATCACAACCTGCCTGTGGAATTGTTGCACTAACTCTGCTTTATGTATGTAAAATGAATTTACAAAAGATATTTAATATCCATCTTGATTGATATCAATCTTGATTGCAAAAAAAAGAAGCGTTTTCTTGCGTCAAATTTAACAATTGAAAAATCTACAATTTGAATAACTTCTGATTTATATTTAAAAAAAAAAGGTATTAGAAAAAAGATAAAAGACAACTGAAATTAATGTCCCAATCAAATTGGTTAAGCTGATTGAAAGCGTTAATCTCAAGTTGTAGTTAAATTCAATTTCACTGGCATTAATAATAATGATAATGAAGAAACTCGACCCATTTAAATTAAACTAAATGAACGATTAACAAACGAGCCGTTTGCCACTAGGCCTTAAGAGCCAGCATGCCTCTTGTGCTAATTGAGCATGCAACAGCAGCAGCGACAGCAACAACAACAACAACAACAACGATTGCTACAACAATGATGCGTGCCGTAAACGAGCAAATTACGTAATAGCGATAACCATAACCATGTAAGCGATGCTCACGTGTCACGTTACGTACAGCCTCACGGGGTGGGGATTTAATGTGCAGCATACTACATATAACACAATTACACTCCCCTATCCCTATCCCTCTCCCTCCTCGAAATTCGAGGATTCTCAATAGGAACATCGCTTTCAACTTGAGTGTGGCACAAAAATTAATATGCCCGGCATATGGCAAGCCCATCTTAATGGGCAGCATCACGACCAGAAGGCATCAAGGAGCAGGCAACAACAGCAACAGCAACAGCAGGTGCCACACAATAGAAGAGACAGGCGCCAGTTGCTCCTCTAATGTTCGGCTACCCATCCCCAATCCCCAATCCCGCCTGCCTTCCTTCTGCTATATACTCTTCCTGCTCATTTTCAGTTATGCACTTAGGGTTGAGCACTGTGGGCCGAGGGAACCTTTCATAATGGGACAATCTACCGAAAATTGCCCATTTCAAAATGCCATTTAATCGGTTACTTAAAAAACTCAGTTTTTATATAGTTCAAATAGTCATGTGCAGTTATCTTTTATTATCATCAGGTAATCTATAAGGCAGCCTGAGCCGGAAACGTTAACTGAAATTAATCGATTGCAACTCAGAATCAGAACTGAGACTGAAATTGGAGTTGGTTGATTTGATTGCTATGATATCATATCATAGTTCAATATATATCTATATACATATATGTATACATATATTTAGTTAAATTGCCTTCTTTTATTTTCGGTGTATTTTCAAGAAATCCGTCTTTAAACTCTAAGCAAAATTGTCGCCATCTGTTTTTGGTTGAACCTTCAAATTGTATTTCCCAAAATGCTAATGTCACAAATAAATCACGTTTAAGTCAAGTTTCGATTAGTTTGCAAATGCCAATTTTATATATGGCTAAATTATTTGAAACTCGACGGATTGAAATAGAACATCCTTTTTTTATGGCCATGCATAATTCATGGCTTTAATGTGAAAACATGATTTTAGATCGATTTCAAAGCTGCCCCCAAAAAAAGTGTGCCTCTTTCGATGTTTTTGGCGAAAATTGATTGCCAGAGGGTGCGAAAACTCGCTTATCTGTGGAAGCTGCTGCTGCTGTGGCTGCTTCTGTGGAAATGAAACTTATCTGTTGCTGCTACAGCTGCTGCTGAGACTTTGGTCTGTTGCGGCTAAGTGCGACTGTTGCCACGCATATTGCACATACGTTGCCACGTTTGTCGACCGATTCATTTCCTGCTATCGAATTTCCAAATTTCCCTCGACGGCTTCAAAAGGCTCTGCAGCGACGTCGGCGATGTGGCACATCCTTAACCTCACGCTGATTGCACAAAGCCCCTGGCAATTTCCACAAGAAACAAATTAATGTTGTAAAAGCAAAAAAATATCAAAAAAAAAAGAAGAAAAACTGAAGGAAATTCGAAAAAGAAATATAAAACCAAATCCAAGGCAATGCTTCCACATTCTTAAACTCAAATCCAGGCTGCGCGGCCCTCGAAACTGCTGATTATGTGCCGATAAGTTGCCTGTGGTTTTGCGTGCCACACGATAAATGAACAACGGCAACAACAACTTTTGTGCATGTGCGGCACGTGTTTTATTATACCCTGAACCCATTAAAAATGGGTAAAAAGGGTATAATGGTTTTGTGCAAATGTATGTAACAGGCAGAAGGAAGCATCTCCGACCCCATAAAGTATATATATTCTTGATCAGGATCAACAGCCGAGTTGATATAGCCATGTCCGTCTGTCCGTCTGTCCGTCTGTCCGTCTGTCCGTCTGTCCGTCTGTCCGTCCGTCTGTATGAACGCGCGGATCTCAGAGACTATAAGAGCTAGAGACTTCAAATTTGGGATATAAGATCTCGTATACCAGGCCCAGATCAAGTTTGCGTTATTTTATCGATAACTGCCTCAGTTTCTGAATTATCGATACATTTAGATTTCCGATAGCAGTAAATTGCAGATATCTCTCACAATTTAATGGATACAGTCACCAATTTTGGTTGGTAGGTTGTTGGCGAGGTCCTTGAAAGATCGGCATGTGCCACGCCCACTTCCGACGCCCCCATCACCCCCGACCCAAAAATTTTCAAATGGCTATATCTTCCGCAGTTTTTGAGTAGGGAACGTCAAATTTGGTAGTTATATTACTGATAGTTGCCTTTAAGAACCGATAACAAATTTGTGGTGCCACGCCCACACCTGCGCCTACAATCGACAATTCCGATTTTAAATCGATAATTCCGTATATCTCCGAACATTTTAAAGATAGAGCAACCAAACTTGAAAGGTAATTTGCTGACAACCTCCTCCAAAGATTGGCATACCAATTTTTGGACCACGCCCACATCCGCCGCCCCCAGGAACTTCGTCCCTAGAAATTTAAAATGCGCATATCTGCCGTAATTTGCAAGCTAGAGTCGCAAAATTTTGCAGGTATGTTACTGGTAACTCCCCCAAAGGTCGATAAAAAAATTGCATGGCCACGCCCACTCCACCTACCTAAACCGATACACCTGTTGGTGTAAATCGATAAAGCCAAATATCTCGCGCAATTTGAAAACTTAAGTCACCAAATTTTAAAGGTATATTGCTAGTAACACCCTTCATAAATGTGTAAAAAAAATTTTGGACCACGCCCACTCCCGCCCACAAAAAACGATAAATGCCTGTATCTCCCGCAATTTAAGAGCTACAGTTACCAAACTTAGAAGGTATATTACTAAGATCGAAATCCAAAATATTTTGGGCCACGCCCACTCCCGCCCACAAAAAACGATAAATGCCTGTATCTCCCGCAATTCAAGAGCTACAGTTACCAAACTTAGAAGGTATATTACTAAGATCGGGCCACGCCCACTCCAACCCCCAAAAACGATAAACCTATAATGCATTTAAAGCTTGGTTCAGGGTATATGGTAGTCGAGCTCACTCGACTACAGCCTTCTTACTTGTTTTATTTAAAAACTTGTATTTTCTTTTTTCGGTTTTCGTTGGACTTTTTAAATTGCCGGATATTTCTTTGTGCTTTAAATAACAAATCATTATTGATGCGCATTATAAATTTTGCTTGAAAGCCAGACACACAGCCGCAGGCCATTAAGCTGGAGAGAGAGTTGGCTAGGACGACAAGGCAATTTCCTAATGACAAGGACACTTGTAAAATCACATTGAATAATATTGCATTTTGGAGAGCAGATTAATTTCCGGCATTTAGACTTAATTCCCAAGTTGGCAAAATGCTCCAACAGCGGATGGGACAAATGCCAGCAGTAACCAAATGTGCCAAATCAATGGAAATGGGGAGATGACAAGCGAAGGGGTTAAGGCGAAAGTGAAACGGATAGCGATGTCCCAGCAATCGATGCAATCGGCTAAGGACCAATTTACCAACATGTCAACGACCAAGCACAAGGACAACGGACAAGGAATAGAATACCACCAGCACCAGCAGCAGCAGCAGTAGGCAAAAGGCTCAAATGTGAGAGAGGTTTAGATTTGCACACATTACCACTCAATCTTCATATATATGTGATATGCTGGATTTATCCACTCTATGTATTGCTGTGCGTGTGTCTGTGTGTGTGTGTGTGTGTGTCTCGGTGGTTTCAGTGGCTGGGCGAAGCCTTTTGGCCTCAACATGCACATAATGTCCACATGGCCGCAAAGATTTATTTACAATTGTGTTGAGACATAATTCCTTTTGATCGATTGCGGGCTACACAGCTCCAACTGCAGCCACTCACAGTAGCGGGTGTGCCTACACTGAGAGAAAATATATGGGCTAGAATTTTTATATAAATACAGAGTTCTTCTTTACACGTCTAATAAAACCGACTCGAACTTCGTCTACGGTTCCAATTCTGGTTTTGAGTTCCAAGTTAAAAGTTCCACTTCCGGTTTGATATTTCTGTAAAAGAAAATTGTCGAATTTTGCTTCCGGTTTTATCGGATGATTCGTTTTATTTCGGTTAAAAGTTCTGGACTTTCTTGCATTTTAACGTATAATTTCGAAGAGGAGTTCCAAGTCCCGTTGTAATTAACTGCTATTATCTCTATTTATTTATTACTTTAATTTAATTTCTAAGTCTCCGATGATTGGTATTTTATGCATTAATGTTAAAGATTAAAATTGTATTAAAAACTTGTTGGACATATTTTTCTCTGAGTGTATGTGGGTGCGTGTTTTGACTGGTTTTGTGGTCAGCTCTAAGTGATGATTCTTTTGGCTTTGGCTCAGGGCCTTTGTCTGCAACCGCTGCACTTGGCCATGCTGGATGCCTCCTTTGCCTTCTCTGGACGCCATATTTACTGCAATTGGGATGACCACAAAAAGGGGGCGTGGCATACAGACTATCTGCTGAATTATTTGTGCAATTTATGTTGCTTTGATTTCATTGGCTTGAAGTACGGCAAAGAAAACAGCAGAGACACTGACTGCAATTTATGGCAACCCGATAATTTGTGTTGCCCAAAGGAAAAGAAGGGAAATGAAAGGACGAGGTTTGGTAGAAAATATTGGCCACCTTCGATAATAGCTCTTATGGTCGATAGATAGGAGAAAAGTATGTATAAATTGGGGTTAAGAGTTTACAAATGTTTGGGTTGAAGTGGAGCTTTGATTTAAAAACCAGGATACGTCAAAAGAAAATAAACAATTGTAGGATTAAATTAATGATTAAATTCATTTTAAATATCAAAGCATTGAAATTCTGTTGATTTTAAAAGATAAATAATATATAAAACACTTAAATTTATGGATGACCCAAAAATGCTAGACAAATATTGTGTTTAAAACCCAAACACTGTAAGCCAAATTTCGTTGACAAACTGTAGATAAACAATCTGTGTTTGAGAATGTGTCGGTTGCTCGGATATTACTTGTAAAGCTGATTGATGGTCATTGCTCCACACACACACACACACATATACAAACTTATAAGGAGTGAGAGTAACTGCAGCTGTTGTCTGCTCAAGCTCCAGCTGAACCTCAACAACGACCCCAATCTCAAACACAAACTCTTCTTCTTCAATTTGAATCTCAACCGGAACCCTTTCAATTGCCAAACAGCATTTTGTCCCATTCATCACAAAATGCGCACTTAACGCGTTCCGAAGGAAGAACTGTGCAACCATTGAGGCACTGAATGCAGTCCTAACTTAAAAGACAGAGAGAGAAAGAGTGAGAGAGAGAGAGAGGGGTGGAGTGGCAAGGACTCGCATAAATCCTTAGAGTGCGCACTTAACTCCTTTTTACTCTGCGACAAAGTACATTTACTAATGACCAAGTCAAACAATGGCATCGCCCAGTAAACTGAACTAAAGTGAAAACTACAGCCAGAGGGGATAGCAGGGATTGAGCAACATTGGGGGCCATATTCCCCAAGCAGCCAAGTAGCAATTTACGCTACGAAGGCGGCGACTAACTGCGAAATGCAAGTAGAAAGCAGCAACAGCAGCAGCAGCAGCAGCAGCAACTGGAGGCAAGAACAACAAACGTCATGGTCGCAGCTTCCTTCAGAGTCAGCTTCGAGTGTTGAGTGTGGCAGCAGCAGCAGCAGCAGCAGCAACAGCAGCAGCAGCAACGGGAGCAGCAGTTGCTGCGACAGCAGCAGTATGTTAATTGCAGCAGCGACAGCAGCAGCAACAGCAAACAGTGGGAAACGTGTTTAAATAGCGTAAATGCACTCACACATACACAGACACACACTCACACACACACATACACACATACACACACACAGTCACACTCACACACACTTACAATCAAGTCAGCATTTTTGTATTGTACTGAAATTGAAGACAAGTTAGAACAGCCAGCTTAGCCAAGCCGAAGAAAACTTACCCTTTCCGAGCGGAGTCAAGCTGCAGACAAAAAAAGTTTGGAGAATATTAAAAGAAAATATATTCGATTTTTTCCATCAATTAATCTTATATAATTGTTATAATAGTTGATATTTTGTCCAAATGTTGGCACCATATTTACACTCATAATTACTGAGTTCGATTAGTATAACTAGGTAAGCAAAAAAGTTGTTCATACAAGTGCACATCTTTCTACGGATCATGCCTATGGCGGCTATATGATATAGTTAAGCGAAACTGCCTGATCCGATTTATATATTGACTGCACAGAAAATACCAATGTATTTTAAGTTACAACAAGATAAACGACTACTTCAAATATAAATAACATAAAATTATATAAAATAAAAATATCGACTCGCCTAGTAATGCTATTCAATAATATATATATATATATATATATATATATATATGTATTTTATCGAGTCAAAGACGTTTCCCCCAATGCGTTACAAACATCACAACAAAATTGTAACATCCTCTCCAAGGATATAATACAAAAGCAGGAGTATAAGTCAGCCATAATAAAAGCTATGTGACATATCCTGTAAATTTAGATGCAGATCACTAAACTCAAACAAGTGTAAATAAAATTTTAAGAAAAATTTATTTTATAATTTAAAAAATAAATTAAATACTAATAAAAATAGTTATTTTATAAGAGCAAAAATTATTTAAAAAAAGTTTACGTCAAACGAATATCAGTTTTTTTATGTACAAATAATTATGGTATTGTGCAAATAATTACGCAAATTAATTCCAGGTGGGGTTCCTAAGATTAAAACAACTCCAGAAGCACCATCCAAAACTTGACTACACCTTGAACACTTGAACAGCGCTAATATGCCTCATTAGGAAAAGTGTGTCTTGGAGTAGCTGAATCAAATAGCGAAAAGATGTCAGCTAAAAAGAAAATGTGTTGCACGCAAGCTGGCTGAAAAATGCAAGAAAGAAAAGAAAGAAAAAATGCAAAAAGAAAAGCCACACGCATTTTAAATGTTGATGAAGTAATTAGTTATATATATGTATGAGTATATGTGCCTGGCACACTTCAAGTGAGTGTGTGTGTTGTGTGCATAGTGTGTGTATACATCAGTCGCCGCCACTCTGTGTGTGTGTTGCACATAGAAAACTGTAATTGAAAATATGCACAACTTTTGAACGAGAGGCATTGTAAAGTTTTTCCATTTATTAAATTTGCTGCACGAGGCAAATGTCTCTGTATGAGTGTGTGTGTGTGAATAATACTTATATGTGGCACGAAACAAAAAAAATTACATAATAGCCCAACAAAGTTTTGCCTTTGAGCAACGATTTTGCTGTCAGTTTTCCAGTTTTCCAGTTTTGAGTGCTTTGTATTAATTTTTTTTCTGATTCGTTCAATTCACATTTTGATTTTCCACATTGCACACGAATAATTTGATTTATCATATTGTTAATTAAATTTGGCTTTAGTTGGAGTTGGGGCATGGCGCTGCTAGACTACAATTCGTATGAGGAGTATTTGGATCACTTCATCAGCAAAAACGATGTGCGCTATTTGCGCAACTGGACACTCAGCAGGCAACTGATACAGAATGCTTGTGGCACGAGTTGCATGGGTCGTCTGCTGAGTCGCTCGGAGTTTGTGGAGCAGCGCAAAAAAGCTGAAGTTGCACTAGATCCACATAGCGTCAGTGAATTGCCACTCTTTGGAGCCGGCTACAGCGGAAATGATGAAGTGCTGCAGCAGTTCGCCAACCGGGAATATAAACTCATCAATAAGCAAATTTCGGCAAGTAGAAAATCGAAAATCAAACAAATCATTAAATCGGAATTCTCTGGAAGCTATCGAAAGTAGGACCTATTTCCATAAATTATTTACTTTAATCTGTTGGGTAACATTTTTTTTTAAGAAGCTACAAATGTATCTTCAACTATTTATTAATAATAAATAGTAGTTTTCAATAAGTATGTAGCTTAATTAATCCGAATCCCAATCTGTAGCTAAACTTTGGAATACCATAAAAAATAATAAAATAATGTATAATTTTAAATACCTAAAAATAAATAATCACATTCATATTTTTGCATTTATTTCAGACCATTATCTTTTTGCTGATGCGCTCGGCGAAGGGCCTGGAAATCTCGGGTTTCATTGATCTGGAGCACAGTCTGCGGGAATCGCGTCACAAGACCTCCGAGCACTATGTCAACTGGCCAGCCATCTTCGAGGGAAGGGCCAGATTAATGCCTCGTCCGCATCACCTGAGCTACTTTGACTGGAAGAAGAACATGGTGCTCTGCAATAGTAGCTCCAATTTCCAGGTGCTCTCGGGCGGTGCCCACAGTCTGCTGATGAAGCATCGGGCGGATCACAAGATAATCTGTGTGAACGCTGGATGCACCTGCAGCTATGTGCGAAATGCCCAGCGGAGCATCTATGGCTCAAGTATCTATGGACAATGCCTGTTCTTTGACCACGCCATCCGGCGCATCAGTTAGCCATGGCTGCCATCAAGTGGCATTAAGCTGTCTTATGGCCTAATTGTATGTATGCCAAAAACAAAACTGTGATTGATATATTGAATATAGATATAGATATATATAAATATGTACTCCATAACATTTACGTGTCTGATATTTTAATGCCATAGCATTTGCCTGTCCATTTGGCTTTTCTCTGTGCATAGCACTATAGCATAAAAGAAGCTACTTTTTCTGGCAAAAAGTTATTTTTACAAATACTTCAAAAAGTGACTTTCATCAAAAAATACACAGGGAGAAAACAATGGTTGGTATGTGTAAAGTTTCTCTTATTACATTTTAGCAGTTGTCGGAAAAATTTCTTGAAAGAAGCAAAAAGTTTTTAAGGAAAAGTTTGAGAGAATAAAATTGCATTATAAAATTAGTTTTTAAATAACGTATGTTTGCTAAAATCTGCGATTGCTCTAAAAATGATATATTATATATATATATATGTATATATATATTATTAGTTTGTCTTGCTGATTAATTCTTAGTATCTGATAGACAAATTTTTTTTTTTTGTGTGGTGCATTTTGCAAAAGGGAATTTGCTGTTGACAGTTTACGTAAATTGCTTTTCATATCTTATCAGTTTGACAGCGGAGTGGACTCAGTTATGCCTGCTGACGTTTTGATGGACATTTTGAGGCCTCTCAGCCAGCAGTCAACCGGTCCAGCTAGCCCCACAAAAACCAACAAAGACCAACTCGACTGGCCATCATCGGAGAGCGGATATTACCCAAGTTTAATAATGTTATGAGTGTGTGTGTGTGTGTGTGTGTGTTGACTTAATAGTCGCACCGTAAATCTGTTAAGAGCAGCCAGTTCCTGTTTGTGCTTTGGACAGGATCTGCTGCCTATTTGCCAGCAACTGCACCTGCCTGTCACATTCAATTATCCTTGCAGTTGGCCAACTGTCGACCACTTCAATAAGCAACTGACGAGCGTCTCATATGAGTTTTGGCCAAGTTATTTAGCAGTCAACTGAATCAACTACATTTAATCAGCTACACAGCTTAAATTTCTTTTATTCAGGTAAACAATCTGCTTTTGCTTTTTTGAGTTATGCATTTATAATTTAAATATTTTAATATAAATTGAAATAGTGCTGAATATATATATATATATATATATATTTTAATTAATTAAGATAAGAGGCTTATCAGAATCTACTAATAGTCAATTTTTGACTATTAAGATAAATGTGATACTTAGTCGGATTATATAAATTGGGTTAACAAATCAACTCTTAATATTTAATGTTAATTTCTATGTTGACTCTCAACTAAAACTGTCTTCTTTGTTTTAGCTTTTATTATTATAAGCAAACCCCATTAAAAATGTAATAAATAAATTATTTAGTTAAAGCAACATGGTTAACCGAAGTAAATAATGAATTCATTTAAATGATGATTTAAATGCCAATCTGCTGTGGCAAATCAAATTTAATTTGCATTCAAAATTGCGACTAGCAACTCAATTATGCGACACACAAATTTCAGATCTGTTCCGTAAATAACTCAACTCTGAGATAACTTGGCCAAATACAGCTTGTAGCTGTTAACCTTGTCAGTATCCTTGTGCATATCCTTGAGACAGCAATTAAAATAAAAATCAAGTGCTGCCTCAGGTGCTGCATGAGAAACAAGTGTCCTGCACAAAAATGCAAATAAATATTTTGTCAATTTGCCAGAGAGTCGTAGAAGTCTGTCCAGTTCACTTTTGCGCACACATATATATAAAAATATATATATATATATGTATATATATATATATAACATAAATATAGACTAGGATTTGCTTAATTTATTGCACTGTTTTTGTCCATTAAAAGGCTAAAGAAATGTTCATAAAATCAACTTGCATTTTACTGTCAGAATTTATTTTCCACTCATAAACTACTCCTGTCTCCCTCACACAAACTACTTCTGTCTCCCTCTCACAAATTGTTCCTTTTCTTCCCAATCAATTCGAACCTTGTGCCCAAAAATTATTTAACAAATTGAATTTGTTTTATTTGTGGCAAAGATTTTTGACAGGCAGCACAAAAAATCTTTTCCAAATGAATCGACAAGAAAATCCCTTTGCATATTTATTTTAGTAGCTTCCATTTGATACATTTAAATATTTAATTAAATAATATATATGATATATCGATTGCTTGTCATTGTTGTTAACTTAATTGGCAACATGTGATAATAAGAAGCTCAATGAATAATTTAATTATTTGCAAACAAAAAGCCAATGAATATGTAACATTTTTGTAGTTGCTCCAGAAATTGAATTCTCCGACATTTCAACAACATTTCGATGTATGAGAAAATCGTATCGTTTTAACTACCTAAAAACATCTAATAATTCTATTCATTTCTCTAAATTTGGAGATATAAAATAGAAAACAAAAATAAATAATTATTAGTAAATTACACAATGCATAGCCCAAAAAAGTATGCAACAAGTTTTGTTTGAGACATGTTAACGCATTTGGGAACGTATTCTGTAAGGTTATAATGTCATTCGGATTGGATTCATGGGTCAGGCTGAGAGTGCTCATAATTTATGTGCCGAATGCCCCCAGCACCATATGCCAGCAGCCTGGCACTGAAATCATAATAATATTTCTCAAGGCTGTCCCAAAATATGCCTAATAAATAATTTAAGCACTCAGGATTGGACAGTAGGCAAGTGACAGAGACAGAGACATAGAGAGAGAGAGAGAGAGAGAGGGGGGATGGGGGCAAGAGATTCAGAGAGAGAGAGAGATGCTTGTGAGCTACTGTCCAAGGAAAACCCTTTCAAGCCCAATAAACACATAAAGCGTCCACACAATAATAAAGGTAGCACATAAAAGCCGAAGCCAAGTAAAGGCCATATTAAATTATGCTGCATGCCACAAATGCCACAGCAGTCAGTCAGTGTATGTTAGGCAGACCGTGAACAATCACAAAATGTGACCAATAAATAATAAGAATAGTGCACAGAATAAATAAATATTTAATACCCTGCAAAGGTATAAATGATATTAAAAAAATCACAGCAAAAAATAATAATACCAATTAATTAAGTTTTTAGCAAAATATTTTGTTAAATATTCATGATGAAGAGAAACCAAAGCAAAAATCAAACAAAATCTAATTTTGCAAAATAATTCAAAGAATTATGCAAAATAAATGTATATAAATTTGGTTGAATCAACATAACGGGAGATTGTAAATGAATACCCTGTAAAATAAAATAGATCAAAGGTGTTATTTTATTAAGAAGGAGATTTTGTTTAATTACAGAGAAGAAGTATAATTACAAGTAGAGTCAGAGAAAGAGGGAGAGAATGATTAGATATATATAGAGAGACCGAGAGACATACGATATATATATAATATGAATATAGAAAAATTCGAATTTATTCAGCATCTAAATCCTTATCAAAAATATTTTAAATAATTTTTGAATTGTTTTAAATTATTAAAATACTAAACAATTAAGCACATTAATATAACTAATTTCAATAGATTACACAAATTAGTTATCAGATTACTCATAAAATGCCATTTCTTATTTTTAAATTTAAAATGCAATTATTTGCAGGATGACTAGAAAGTTAAGATACCCAACTCCAGTCATCATCATGGTTGAATTCCTATTAGCGGCAGCTGTGCTGCGCTTGGCTTGGGTTGATTGAATCGCACCGGGTTTCCTGCCTGCCCCCTGTCCCCAGTCAGCATGCCTGCCGCTTGCCACTTGCCTCTGGCCTCTCTGACAACTGCTGCGTGGCTTGTCGCAAATGGCTCGAACGAGACTCGTATATAAAGCGTAAATTGGCAATGGCCAAAAGGTGCCGTTCAACCAAGGGTCAAACAAGGAGTAAACCATTCACTGTGCAAGTTGCTTGACTTGGCTAAAGTTATGATATACCACACACACACATACATATACATATATATACATATATATATATATATATTTTGTGTGTCGCAAATTGAGGCAACTTTTGCTGGGGCTTCACATGCCACACACAAATGGGCAGCAATTGCTTCGATGCGCTCGTGCCTGAAACAAAGCATCAATTTGGCCAAAGCCAAATTCAATTGCTCAATTCCTCAATTTGGCCAAAATCGAAACTGTTAAGCCAAAATCCAATTGAATATGATTTTTCGTTAAATTTAATTATACGCTGCGAATGGTCGTTTTCCTACTTTTGTATTGGCAACAATTTTGGTCCGAAATTCAGCAGTCAACACTTGGAAAAATAAATGGCCCAAATATTTGAAGGAATAATTGAAAATAGATGTGAAGAGATAAAATATTATTTGAAATTAATTAAAGATTTTTTTTTTCCATGAATAAGAAACAATAATCTCAATTAAATATATATTTTATTTTTCCTTGCTCTCTTGAGTTATAAATAATATTAAATCGTTTACATCTTTTTTGAGGCTCTCTTTAAAAAATTCCAGAAAAATTAATCTGTTATTTTACTGGAAAATGGTAACGTTTCGTTATCAAAAAAAAAAACATATATTTTTGTGCAGTGCATTAGCGCGACAATAGAAAACCTATCATGTAAAATGGCCAAACACATAAACATTGTATAAGCCAAATTTATGAGCCAGACAAAAGCTTGTAAACCACAAATCAAAATGCAATACAAAAGCGCCAAAACAGCCAAAAGCAGCAACAGCAACAACAATAACAATTATGTATCAAGTAAAAGCAATTGTAAATTTTCTAACTGAAGTCATTCTGTCTATATATCATATCTGTCTGTCCCTCTGTCTGTCCCTCTGTCGGTTCCTCGCTCAGACTGTCTGAGTCTGTCTGTCTGACTCTGTGTGTGTTTTGGCGGATGCCATAAATAAAATTCAGCTAAAAGATAGACAGTCGCACACACACACACACGCACACACACACACACACACACACCCACACATACGTATAGAAGTCTTGAGTTGCCATGCAGCCGGAAATTGTTTCGCAACGTGGGAAATGTTTGATTTATGTCTGTTTTGTCAGTGGCCCCAGCACGTCGCGGAGCCCCGCCCCCTCCCTCCGCAGCCCCCTTTCTCCTGTCACCCTTTAGACATTCAGTCAGAAGTTGTAAAATGTGTAATTGATGATGTGGCAAGAACACATAAAAAGCAGGAACACGCCACACACACACAAACAGATACACACGCCTTCGTCCACCCCTCAATACAAATACACCGAGAAAAAAGTTAAGCCAACAAATAAGATTTGTTTGCTTGATTTTGAAAAAATTTAAAATAAGTCAATGAGCTCTTCAATAAATAAAAAATCGCAAAAGTATGTAAAATATTTAATACAAATACAATTTCTAATTATTTATGATTTATGTTAAAAAAAAGAGAAAATATTTTAATTTTTTTTTTCCTGTGCTAAGTATTATTTATGTGTAAAGCATTTTATTTTCTTGCAGTGCACATTTACGGCTAATGTGAGTTTGCTTATGCGTTGAGTTGGCAATTTTGTTGACATTTTCGACAAAACGGCTACAAAATGGCCAACAACTGGGCCAAGACAAGTGCAGTTAAAGTGCAGGACGAGCGCGTGACGACATGCAAAACAAAGTGACAACAACAACAACAGCAGCAACAACAACAACAACAACAACATGCGCAACGGAAGTCAATTGGAAGCCAAACGGAAACGGAAACGGCAAAAAAGAAGAGACAAAGCTACTGAGGCAGAAGAAAGCTTCAGCTTCAGCTTCAGCTGCCTCGAAGGGGATTAGGGGGAAATAGGGTTAATGCAAATATAATGTTGACCATTTGGCAAGCAACAAGAAAAGTCATTTTACTCTGACATCAGATAGCAGACAACAGACAACGGACAACGGACAACGGACAACAGACGGCAGACTTTTACAGTTACCTGCTTGTTATTCCTGCACATATTCTTGTCAGCAAACAAGGACATTTGCCAGTTGGATCTTTGGAGAGATTGCTCTGCTCAGCTTTCCCTGCCTGAAAGCGACTGCCGCTGATGCTTAACAAATTGATGTCCTTTTTCCAAGTTTGCGTAAGTTGAATTTATTTACTTGAAGTGCTCGAGGCTCCAGGACTTGCAACACCACAGTTGACATTAACTACAAGTCTTCTGTTTATCTTGTTGCTTTTAGATGATTTTCTAAATAAATATATTTATTAAGCTTGAAGCATGTTGGAATGCCTAATTTAAATACAGCTTTTAAATACAGCATTGCTCGCTGTTACTAGTTTATTCAAAATAATAATTAGTCTTAATTACTAAAATTTGAATTATTATGCTTTCAGCAGGGATAGACAAAGCTACTCGATTGCAATAGATTTTAATTAATTTAATTGAGTTAGATAGATAGAGAAAATTAACCTAAATAAATTAACTATAAATTTTAAAACGGATAATTTCCTTTACCTCAAAAATATCTTCAATAATCTAAACCAGAAACTTGACTAATGAGTTGGAAATATGTGAAAGTATATTATAAATGAATTACAATTGCATAAATCACAATTGATTATAAAAAAAAAAATAAATAAATAATTGCTGTCAGTTTATGAAACAAGCCAAGTTTAATTGTCACTAAACAATGCTTTAAAATGTTATAAATTGCGTGGCGCCACCACATTTGACGTTGCACGAAATTTGCTCTTAGCGCTTATGTTGTGCATATCTCTGGTTGATATATGCTTGCATTTATATGTGTGTGTGTGTGTGTGAGTGTGACTAATGCAGTGGAAGGAAATTTAGTGGCATACGGCAACAATCGCTGGCTTTCCCCTCTCCCCCCACACACACAACAAAGAAGCAGACAGCTTCGCATATTTCCGCCGTTTGCTATTTTTTGTTGTTTGTTTCATATTTTTGGTGCATAAATAAATTTTCATTAATTTATGTGGCAGCTTGGCGACGCCTGCAACACAGCCTCTTGAAAGTGGCAAGCATAAGTTTTGTGCGGCAGGCCAACAAAAAGGAAGTCGAAGTGAAGGCTGTGGGGGGAAATCAGTAAAAGAAGAAGAAGAAGAACAGACAGCTAAAAAGCGCAACGAAACGAGGCAGCCAAAATATTATGGCTGCATTCTGTGGCAAAGTTCTTGAATGATGATGAATCCAGCCTGATAGACTCACTCTCAGCAAGTTATGAATAGCTAATGAAGCGAGTATCAAACAACAAAAGTGTCGCACTCACTAAGTAAGCAATTTGACGACGACGGAGAAAATGAGATGTTGATATAAAATATGGTGCATTATAAAATGATACATGAGAATATTTGAGATTTTAACTTTAACTTTAAAATCGATTAAAAAAGGAAATGGAGGAAATATTCTTAACCAAAATGAAAATATAATTTGCATAACAAAATCTATGTTTCATTTCCGATTCGAATGCAACTCGTATTAATTATCAATACTCAATACATACACGTGTGTTCTATATTGCTATCGGAAATCGATTTGTATCGATGTTCACGAAACAGTTTCGAGTTATCGATAAAAATTAAATGAACTTGATATACGTATGGTATACAAATTTTGAGATTTTATCTTTTAAAATATAAATGAAAAATATTTAGCTATTTGAATCGATTTCTCCGACCGTCTGTCGGTTTTTCCGTACGTTTCAAATTTAAATTCATTTCGCAACGCACATATCCAATTTCAATGCACAATTATTTGATATTTGTAGAAACTATAGTGTTTTGTTTTTACCGGCATAGCATTCAGATTCATTTGGTTTTTTTTTTTTATTATTCCCCCCCCCCACATGGCATTCAGATTCATTTTGTTTTGTGAAGCTGTGCAAATTGTTTGTGGTGAATATGTTTTTATACTCGTATTTTTGAAGCTTATGCAGCATGTGGAGAGTAGTGTGCAAATATACGGGAACAGAGCATGGAAAACTGAGAATGAATTTCCCCCGACCCCCGGCAGCAGAGTAAACAAAAAATGCCCGTGCACAGAGTAGGTCAAGAGAGGTAGGAGTCGACCAGCTGACATCCATACCCAAACAAATGTTGTGCCTAACTGTGTGTGGTAGTGTGTGTGTGTGTGTGTGTGTGAAAGTGTGTGTGTCTGTATTTTATTTGCGTTTGCTCAAAGGTTTAGCGGCAACGACATTTTTGATACCACACCAAAAAGTAAATCACAAAGCACAACAACAATAACAATAAAAGAAATGGTAAGAGAGAGAGAGAGAGAGAGTGTTAGAGAGAGAAAGAGAGCGCTTGACTAGTGAATACACTGTTTTGTAAATATACTATCTATACCTGTATTACATTTATATTTAAAGTGAACGATTTATTTTAAGAATGCAAACAAAATTTTTTTTTTTTAATTTAATATACCCTTTCAGAGAGTTCTATAAATGTGTCATAAACCTCCCGACAAGTAATCCAAACCAATCTCATTCAATAAGTGTATTATTAAGCTTCCATAATATTCATAAAAATAAGTCGGTTTTGTTTTTCAAAGATGTATTCATATTTAAATATGAGCAACTCGACTCCGGTCTAGAAATATATCTAATCTTCAGACAGCATTCTTTCCTTGTTTTATTTTTAATTCCATATTTCTAATATATAAATATAAATATTTATTTATTTTTCAAATTTAATTTTTTAATATTTAGGCATAGCCTCTCAACAGCTATTTGTGGGTGTAAATAAGACACCCCATTGAGTCTCCCTTATGCCTACAGGATATTTTGTAAAACTCCCCCGACGAGGTCAAATCTTAAAGCGCTTAGTGTCAATGTTTGTTTGTTTGTTTGTTTGTTTATTTGTTTATTTGCTTACTTATTTCCCGTGTCGCTTTTTTATTCGGTTCCGTTTCTTCTTGTTTTTTTTGTGGATTTTGTTTGTGTGTCGTGAGGGCGACCTGCTGTCATTTTATGGATTTATCAAAACTAATAAACAGTGCGTCGTGACGTTCGCAAAATTGTGGCAGCCTTAAGAGCGTATGTTGCATGCGGCGTGTGGCAATTACGCGCATTGTTATCATTGGAAATGCCACAGCACGTGTGTTCGACAAGTTTGCATCAAGAGTCGTCGCAAGCAAGTGCAGATTTTTTTAAAAAATTCATTTATTGGCTTAAAGCGCGTAAACAATTTATCATTGTGGTTGTTGCAACTGCAACTGTTTGTTGTTGCACCCATTTAAGTGCAGTCACAAACGTGGGCGAGATATTCAATTAAAAGCTGTTAAATGAAACAATTAAAAAAATCGCACGCTTCGATTGGAATCCAAAGTGCAAATGAAGCAATGTCAACAGTGGTTTAATGGCTGGATTTTCTGCATTCACACACACATACCCACACCCACACACACACACACACACGCACAGACGCCCACAGACAAAATCATCGTCGGTGTTGCACACACTTAATTGTGCCACAAAGTGAGTTATGTCTGCATTCGACGAACCATTTATAAATAATTTGTTACTTGTTCTTTTTTATTTGTTTTTTTTTTTTTTTTTCTGTGTTCTTTATTCTCATTGATGTCTGTTGATTGTTGATTGCCCGTCCGGAAATGAATTTTGTGCGTAATGTTGTGCAACAATCGGAGAAACATAAACAGCAATTAAACAACTGTCTGCCATTGTCTGCAATTTTGTAAAGACAAGCAAAAATTACAGTTCAATTTGGTTTACATCATTTATGCCATAAAAAATATGTGTGTTAAAGTGCATTTTTTACTCTTAAAATATTATATTATTTTTTTGCAGATTACTTAGATTGATAAAAAAAAATTGAAATAACATTATTGACAGTCTTTTGATAGACTTGTGTCAGAGTATTCGCAATCTGGAATGCCCTCATTTCTCACTTGCTTGCTCCGAATTCTTTGACACAAATATGTTTAATAAAAATATTTCTTAACAGAGTCCTTTTAAATTACAAGAATTCCATATAAAGCACATCTCGTATACATAAATGTATCCCTAGATATACAAGGAGCTTAAAGCGATTTGATTTGAATAAAGCTTTAAGGGGTTTACCACCCAAAACTTTGCTCAAAGCCAAACTGAGAGCTGCACATTAACACAAGATAACTTAACCAACTTTCCCTTTTTTTTTTGTTGTTGTTGTTTTTGGTTTCAAGATCAAGCTGAAATTTATAAATATTTCATTTGCAGCGGTTTTTCTTCTCTAAACTTTACAAATGTTCACAAAATTTTTGTCTAAAAATAAATGCTAAATATAAATATAAAGTCACCTTTGTACAAAATGCCGTCAACTTCAGCGCCCATCGCTGGATAATATGAGGATTTGGCCAGACAAAAACGCAACCACATATGAACGTACACTGCGAATAAAATGTGATAAGCATTGAAATAAAAATATTCATTTCTAATTTCGAATTCCTTTTGATTATTTTATTAAAGCGTTTTTAAGACATTTTCTCTGAATTTTTGTCGTTTATTGAACTAAAATTTAAATTTAAAATAATTAGTAATAACCAACTATGTTTAAGGGTAGATTTTTTCCGAGTGTTCTTAGAAATACATATGACTATGCATATATATAAATAAATATATATATATATATATATATACCTGCTGTGGCGACATTTTACGGCTTTTTCTTTGTTAATTTCATTTGAAGCATTTAAAATGTACGACGTGGCTGACGCTGACAACTAAATACACAGAGACACACACAGACACACACAGCCACACACAGATACACACAGACTCACAACCACACACACACACGAAAAGTTTGTTTGAATGTGTTTGTGGGTGTTTGTGTGTGCGGCAAAGTCTTTGGCAACTTTTTTAATGACTTCAGCTCAGAGCCCGCAGCTCAAAAGAATGCCTGACAGAGACAGAGAGAATTAGAGAGAGAGAGAGAGATGGAGAGAGACAGGGAGAAAGAGAGATGGGGGAAGCGACTTTTCGCGTGCGAGAATATTTAACCACAAACGACGAGACGTCAAAATTAATTAGAAATAAAATTAGTTTTTAATACCAAAATGACTACGCGTGTGTGTGTGTGTGTGTGTGTTGGTGTGTGTAATGTATGTGTGTATAAATGTGTGTGTGGTAACTGGAAGATATACTTTGACAAAGGCAAAGATAAAGCTAAGAATAAAATGCGACCATTTCGGGCGTCAAAAGTTTTTGGAAAAGTTGCGCTTGTTGAAACCACGTTGAGTTTTCCAGCAAAATGATTTAATTTACACAAGTTTTTTCATCATCATTCCAACGTTGCATAGTTTTTTTTTTTTAAATAACACTTTACATTTTTTTTGGATTAGGTAAATAAATATTAACACAGTAGATTTTGAATCTGATATCAAACCGAATCATATTTCAGTTCCGGGAAAGGTTATGAATTGATTCTAAATTGTTTTCGGTATTTAACTATGATTATGATAATGATATAAATAATAATAGCGGTTTCTGTAACTGGTTAAGAATATATGTGAATGTGGAATCTGAAATTTTGGTAAGTTTGTTTCGGTTTGATAACCTATTTCAAATAGTTATTGTTTCTAACGATTTGGAGTGATTTATAAAAATATCTAATGAATATCAACTTTAGTTGAAAATCGTCGAAACTTGAACCCTGCTTTTGGTTCGAGTCTTTGCTATTTTGAAATAAAGTCATGTTTTTACCCATATTTTTGCTGCATGATTGATTCGAAGACGGTTGCAGTCGAGCTACCCCCATTTTGAGCAACCAGTTGCATATCTGGTCTATAAAGACGATGGATAAAAAATGCAAATCGTTTTTAATGCGTTCGTGTTGAAAGCAAGTTGAACCCAAAACGCAAAATGGCAAAAAACAAACAACAACAATGTGGCCAAGACAAACAGTTAAGCAGACAGTGGCTGTTAAGACTGAGAGACTGTTGTCGTCACACAACACACAGACAAAGCACACACACACACACACACACACATACACACACACGCACACACACACACAAACACACTTATAGGAATAAATCAGAAGTAAAATCCACAAAAGTGCACTTCAGTAGTTGTTGTCGTTGTCTTTGTTGTTAACTGTTGTTGTTGCTCGTTGTTGTTTTTGTTGTTGTTGTCGTTGCTGTTCTTGTTGTTGTTGTTGTTGATAAGCAAGTCAAAGACTCCGATGACGTCGTGTTTTTTATGAACCGAAACTAAACTGAAGACTAAACTAAGACACAACAACAACAAGAGCTGCTAACGAATGCAAATAAGAGAGGCGAACGCTTCCAGAGTAGACGAAAGTACACGACTAGCAGATACCCTGCAATTAAAAATATTGGAAATGTTACTGATAAGCAAAAGTACTGGTTAGTAAAATATATACAAAAAATAATAAATACAACAATAAGTAAGAGTGTCTGACTAGCCCATACCCTGTAACTAGCAACAATAATTTAGCACACTGACTGTGTCTACGAATGCTATAAATGAGAGTGTTCGACTAGCGGATACGCTGCACTTAAAATATTAACCAAGTTACAACAATCAGTAAAACTGTTGGACTAGCTGATACCCTGTAACTGTAGCTGTACTTCTTTTAAACTCATCAATAAGTGTTAAAAGTGTTAGACTAGCTGATACCCTGTAACTGTAGTTGTGCTTCTTTTCAACTCATCAATAACTGTTAATGCATGTCTTGCGGTCTGCAGCCCGTTACGCAAGCTTATAATACAGTAACAGTATATTAAAGCCAAGTCCCGTAAACTGAAGTTGCCACTTTAGCTGAGAGGAGAAGCAAAAAAAAAAAGCAGCAAAAAATCAAGTTAGAGAAATTCCTGTAGTGGTTGCAGCGTATTGAAAGGTGAACAACTTCAATAGCGACAGGCAGCCTACAGCTGATGCACAGAGCAAATAGGAACAAGAGGGGGCGGGGGGCGTGGTCGGGGTTGTGGCTGTGGCAAGGGCGTGTGCTTTTGCTTAAGTACTGCTGACACAAAAATCAACGCATGGAAAGTAGGACAAGTGTCAAAATCACTTAAGTGCGAATAGAAAGAAAGCGAAGCCAGCGAGGCGAATGGACAGACGAATAGAAAAAAAAGAGAAAGAGATGGAGAGATGGGGATAGAGATTGAGAGACAGCCGGAAGAACGTCACCACCTTCAGGGATGACGATGACGATGACAAGTCCGCTGAAAAGCAGACTCACAAAATGAAAGACAAGCAGCGTGGAGGAAACGGATTTAAGTAGTGGCTGCCAGTTCTGCAAAGGATGAAGTGAAGAACAATGGGAAATTGCGACAATGGGTGGCAGGTGGTGCAAGGGGAGGGGGGGGGGGTGTGTGGTTGGTTGGAGTGGAGCCCACAAGCACACCCCACAATTGCAGTGGTTTCATGCTACTTAGTTATAACTGCAATCCAGGCGAACCCTAAATGCTCTAGATTTAAGTAAAATGATTAGCACAAGTTGAGAATTGAGCACAGGAAAAACACAAACAGAGCAAAAACTTTATTTATTTAACTTTATAATTATATTTTAAAGAAAGCAGCTTTAAAACTTATCAGAAGCAGAAAATGGAAGTGTTTAAAAATTTTATATTTTTGTGCTGTTTAAACACAATAAATGTGCTTTAAATATTACAGTACTTGCAAGTTGTCAATAAATAAATTAGAATATATAAAAAGGAAATTCGAAATTTCCCAAATTTTTTAAGTTTATTTTTTATACGAAATAAAATTAATATTTTCGGTTAAGGCAAGCTTAGAAATAGCCAAATACTTAAGAATTGGCACTTTATCCAAAATTAAAATTTTAATAATATAAATTCTTACGTTAAAGCGAATATTCGGATTCCTAAACAAGCTATATCAATGGAGTAGTATGGACTTACAATGCTTAAGAATCAATCAGAATTTTACCTAAGCCAGAAGAAGATATAGTATCCAGAGAAAGCATGGAATCAACTCGGAAAAAAACAGAAATACTCAATCTGAAAGACATTATTGATTTGCTCAGGATGTGGAATAGATCTAAGAGGCAGCAATGGATAAAACCCTTCCCGGGAATTGTTATTCACTATTGTTGTTAACAATCAGTCAATTTTGACTTGATTACTTGATAATCAAGTAGATTACTAGGTTAGAAAGGCATCTTTTAAATATGATCTTCGACTCTAATTCTTTTAAGACATACAACTTTCAGTTAAGCTGCTTAACTATTAGATGCTCATCATTTATAAGTTAACTACCCCTAAAATTGACCCTAAAAGTAGATAAATTTATAACCCTTTCAGTTAAAGGGTGTATGTATAATAAGTAAAATAATTTATGATACACAGCACAATAAAATGGTAGCTACATAGTGGAAAGAGTTGATGGGGTTTACTTTTTTCCCCTCTCTCTCTCTCCCTCTCCCTCTCTCTCTCTCTCTCTTTCTCTCTCTCTGCTTCTCTACTTTGGCCATGTAATTACAAGCATTCTTTTCATAGTCATTAAAAATGACAAATTCCGAGCACAACAGCAAAGTAGGACCCAACATCAGACAAGGACAGATATAGCAACAGCTCTGCAGAGATTGAGACAGAGACAGAGAGAGTGTGAGAGAGAGAGAGAGGGAGAGAGTGGTGTGAACTGAAGTTCAAGTGAAATATGCTTTCGTGCAGTTCACGCGCTTAATCGCATTCATAAAACTCAGTTTTACGACTTTTGAAGCACAACACACAAAAAAAAAACGAGAAAAAAAAGCATAAAACACAGAACAAAAAAAGGAAAAGAAAAGAAAAGGATTTTAATGCATTGAGGTTGGCGCGAAGGACGACCCCAAGGGGCGTGGCCGCCAAAGGGTTACGCATCAGACGGTTTAATGTGTAAAAGATTTCATAAGGCGAAATTAATGTGTGAAAGACGCCTCTGCCCCAAAAGGGCGCGTCTCAAGGGAGGGAGGAGGAGGCGGAGGAGGAGGAGGAGGAGGAGGAGGAGGAGGAGGAGGAGGAGGAGTAGGCAATGCCAGGTGTACAACGACTACGACTACGACTGCTGCTTCCTCATCCCCATCCCCATCCCCATCTTGCTTGGCATAATTGGTAGTGACAGGCGAGTTCTGGAAATGAAAGCGTTAATGAAATTACAAAGTGTGATTATTGCCCCGCAGGTGCCAAGGAATAAATCCAGCCAGCAAAAAGGGAATACGTGAATGGCCTTCACAAAAAGTTATTCAAGTGTCCTCCTGGGTTAAAACTGTGCTTGGCTTGGAATATTACATCCTGTTGTGTTCGTCACTAATTGGAAAGCTTAAAAGTTCGTTAGACTCATTTTGAGCATAATCAACTTATCATTTTTGAGATCTAGAAATACCCTGGATTAAAAAAAATTTCGCTAAATTCCTCTATTAATTATAAGAATAAATAACTTAACCATGCTCCAAATATTCATTATGCTTAATATATATATTTGTGGAAGCTAAATAAACATTTCCTTTGCAAGTCAATAAGAAATGAATAAAATAATAAAATGGAAATTCAGCAAGTTAAAATACACTAGACGATAAATTTAATCCTTTGTTCAATATGTAAATATCTAAATTAAGGCCTATTTTTATTGTACTTTAAAAATATCTGTTCAAAGCTTAATAAACAATGCCAAAATCTTTATCTTCTTTGAGCTGAGCATCAATTTTGGCCAAAAGGATAACTACAAATATTTTTTAGAATAACTCAGAGCAAAAATGGTGCACAAAAATCGATGTGAAATCCTTGGAATTGTTGGCAATTAGGCCAAATTGGCTAATACGCTTGGACCAAGCAAACACAACAAAGCAAAAAAGCTGTCAAACGCTGCCCTCAAACAATACACAGTAGGTGGCAGTAGGCAAAACCAAAGCCAAAGCCAATGCCATGTTGGCCAAGTTAACACTAAGCAATGAAGTCTCCATTGTTTCCTAGCATGGCTCAAAAACACTCATTCTTCGACACACACACTCACACATACACTCAGTCCACATTCACAGTGAGTTATGAATAAACATCGTTCTTTGAGCTGGATGAGTTTCCATTAAAACTTTGTAGGTTCAACGAAGCGCATGAATATGTCAAAGTGCACTCACGAATAGAACGAATGCAGCAAGCATTATTCGAATCTTTTGTTTGCCAACGTAAACAGTAAAGTAAACTAAGGATTTTATTTTCTCAGTCTTTTTTTTATGAAATCTACGTTCTGCAATCCACTTTCGACAGTTTGTTAGCCATAAGCTTAACTTACCTTATTTTGCTAAAAATACTACTGAATATTTGATCATTCATACAAATATAACATTTTGTATTTTATCTTTTAAGTTGTTAAAAATGAATTACAAAAGTTAGACAGCTCATAAGCCAAAGTTAATATTTGGCTTAATTACATTTGACGTAAATTAAATGAATAGCAAAAATTGAGTTAAAACTTTCGCTGGGAACATGGCACATATGATTGCTGGCCAAGGATAACATATGGCTGAAATGGCTGTTCATTTTGTGTAGTTGTTGTTGTTGTTGTTTTTGATGTTTTTTTTGGTAACAAAAGGAAAAGGAAAATCATATTTCAATGCTGGAGTAGCGTAAATGAAATTGCAAAGACGAAAACTTTTACGACAGTTTGACAAGAGTAACAGCTACAAAATGGCTGCTGCAGCTGCTGTTGTTGGTTGCAAGTTGTTGTTGCTGCTGCTGCTGCTGTTGATGCTAGTTGAACTCCAGATTCCATCGCATCATATCGCATCTCATTTCATTTGCACTTGAGCTCTTTGTTTCTCCATTGAGATTTTCCGAGTTGAGTGGCACTGGGGAAAGCAACAGCAGCAGCAGCAGAAGCAACATCTTCAACATGATTGAAAGTAAATGTTGGCGAAATCGAAGCAGGAGCTGCAACTGCAACTGCAACTGCGAGGCAAGAATACGGAAACAGAAATCCGCAGGGGAGCCCGAGTCCAAGCTGAAGTTGGCTGCCTGGCAACGGCGGCGTATGTGCAATATTTCAAGCGGCATTAGAAACTCATGTCGAAGTGGCAGCCAGTTTTAAATTGGAGCTCGTTAAAAGCGCAACAGCACCAAAAGACAGACAGACAGAGAGACGGACAGACAGACAGACAAACACACAGACTGGGATACAAACAGCGACTGACAGCAAACATCAAGAGCTGTTGAAATCTAAGATATACATATATATATATATACATATATATGTGTGTGTGTGAGTGTGTGTGTGTGTATACCCTATACATGTGCAACACTCAAAGGATATTTTTCAACGGGACACTCAATGAAAAGGGTTTTGCGAAAGTTTTCCAGGTGCGTTGAGTTTTCCAGGGAAAAGATTTATTTACAAAAGTCATTTCTTTTTTCCCAGATAACACTTTAGATGCTGATTACTTTGTTGCTTGAGTGCTTGGCAGTGTTTATAGATAAGGGAATTAAATATGTACAGTAGACACTCAATAAGGATGACAAACAGTTATGGTAAAGCGTATTGTTCGGGTAAAGGTTATGAATTGTTTTGAAAATATATTTTTAGTGTGGCAAATGATTATTAATAATTATTATAATAATTTATGGCTATTGATTATTATTATAAATAAATGTTTATTATTATTATTATTATTTTTAAAAGAAAAGCTAAGCTTTAATCGGTAAAATTGCGCTTTCGTTTCTTGTTTTAAAATGTTAGTCAATTTCAGCTTGTTGATTATTTCGATTTTTTAAATATTTAAACTTTTAATTTAATTTTACTTTTTATTTTACATAATTTAATTGTACATTTAATTTGACATTTTTATTTTTAAAAATCTTTTTAAAATTGTGCACCTACATCTACATTATAAATAACTAAATCAATTTTTGCCATAATTATTAATTTTAGATTCTGTTTTATAATTTGAAATAAACAGAAAATAAATTCTATATTTTATTTTTTTTAATAATTAATTTGAGATTTTTAAAAATATGATTGATATGCAAACTATATGTTTTTTAAGATATATATATGATATACGATATGTGCAAGTTGAGTAAATATGTTTGTATATAAGATTTATTTGATATAGGGTATGTGCAAGTTGAGTATACCCTCACTTCTTATTTTTCGCATTCTAACTGCTCATTTCTTTGTTCGACTGCTGTTGTTTGTCGCTGGCAAATTAATGACAACATGGCGCCGACATTTTCCATGTCAGCGCGCAACATCCGCGATTTTCTTTTTGTATTTTCTGTTTTTTTTTCCATGCCACTGCAGGGCACGCAACGTTGAAGTTAACCATTTGCATTGTTGAAGAAAACAACGTCAGCCAAATACGTTAAGTACGTAAGCACAGGCTTAAAGGATCTGAGAAAGGATGCCAGTGCATATACATATATATATATATATATATATATGTATATATATATATATATGTCACATATACTATGATGTCTGTAAGCAAAGGAGTTTACTTTGATTAACTTGGCTACAACTTTTTTAAGGCCATAATGAAAACTCTTCAATCACTCGACGAAAACCCAAATTGATTTGGCATCTAAAAAGCATTTTCCCTTTCTTTTTTCGCCTCTTCCATTTTCATTTTTGAGAAATCGTAAAACAATGAAAAATTAAATTTTTAACAATTGCGCATTTCGAAATTGTTGTGAAAATCGATTTTAAATTTCAGCCAAATTCTGCTTTGTTTTTGTCGTTGCCATTTTGGTTATTTATTGAAAAGAACGGGGCCAAAAGTTTTCTTAACAAGTTGGCCCAAAAGTAGAAGAAGAAGAAGAAGAAGAGGAATAAGCAGCGTAAGTCTCAACGGTGCGTCTAAACCTTTTGCGTGTGGCAAGTTTAACGGCTGTTAACGCCGTAACTTTATCAACTGGTGGCACGTGCATACTGTGCCCCACTCTCAGCGGATTCGAGGCGCCACACGCTCCAAAAATAGCAGCCTTTGACATTGATTTGGGTTGTGGCACTGATTCTAGCCACCCCGCACCCCTCACCCATTCCTCAAGTGAAAGTAACCCATTTATTTACTCGAAGTTTGAGTGCGCTTTCTTTTTTTTTTGTTGTTTTTCTGTTTTTTTGAAGATTTGGGCTTATTTAGATTTGGGCTAGTGGCTTATGGGGTTGCTGCTTGTTAAATGGGGCACGCGGTGTTCACTGCACCATGTCAAATGCTTGCCACAGCTGCTGTTGATGCTGCAACACAGAGCGGATGGTTGCTGCATGTGCAGTGCTTAATAAGCAGCTTACAACGTTGTGCAGTCAGTTTGTCACTCATTTTGCTTCATCATGCAGTAAGTGTGTCAATGTAACTTGTCATCTCTTCCTTGCACACACACACACACACACACACACACACACACACACACACACACACACACACACGCACACACACACACAAGTGTACCACCCACTTGGCTCTCGTCCATTTGTACTTCTGCTTAGTGCAAAAAACTTGTCATTTGCAATTTCAGCATTTTTTTTTTGCTGTCTACCCTAACTACGAGGTATTTTGAATATGTCATGCAATATCCAATCGAGATATTGAAGAAAGTTTGCTAAAAGTTCATATATCATAACTCAAATCTAAAATTTGCATTTTTTTTTAGAAACAAAAATGTTAAAGCGAATATAAACCAGGTTTGAGGCACACAGGAATAAAAGTTTTCATATGAAATGGGTGTACTTGGAAATGCAACAATTATAGTCTTAAACAAAACAGATTTGTTCTTTTAACTAAAAAAAAAAAGTTGAATCATTAACCTTTTCTTTCAAAGATGAAAATCCTCCTCGCACCATTATTATTTCCCTACAACTAATTTGTTATTATTATTATTCTTAAAAAAAAACGTTAAGTTTAAATCTAATAGCTAAAATGTCAGTTTCTTGTCTTAAATTGTTTGTCAATTTAAGCCCGATACTTTGTTAATTATTTATTTTTTTAAATCCCAAAATTTTTAATTTAATTTCTTTTTTAATATTAAATCATTTATTTTTAAGTTAATTGCAAATGTGTATTTATTAAAATTATTTAAAAACTGTGATACTTTTTTTGTGCACATTAAATAAATAAATAAATAGATTTTTGCCATCATTATAATATTATATTTTATATTTTATAAATACACATATTCATAACAGCATTTAAGTACAGTTATAGTGCTGCGCTTTTGAATATATGAATATAAATTTTTTTTAAATTAATACTAGTTTTAATGTAATGTATATTAACATGCCTAAGAGGCAGTATCTCAAACCCAAATAAATTAAGATTTCAATTTCGAAACTGGTACGTAAAATTTACAAATTCCAGAAAAGATTCTGTTATTTTTCTGTTAAGTTTTGATACCTTGGTTCGCAATTCTAAAAAACAAAAGTTTGCAAAAATAATTTACATTGTATCAGAGTGCCTGAGAAATACTCTGCCAAAAAAAGGTGATAAAGGTGACCATAGCAACAGTTGGAAACAAAGAGAAAGAATGAAAGGGAAAGAAAAGAAGGTAAGAAGGTAAAAAATCACAAATACACACAAAAATAACGGAATCGAGTTTTGGTTGCGTTAAAATATTTTCGGAACTAATAAAATTGAATGAGGTTCTCAAGCAAATATTAAGAACCTTTTCAATTCTGATTACGATTCCGATTGTGCACTTCAATCGATAAGCAATCCGATTACGATACCAGTTTGACACCCTGTTAAAAGGGTATTCAATTGCCGGCTTGCTAAATTTAATTTGTCTTTTACGTGTTACATTTTTTGTATTTTTATTTCTAGCAACTGCTGACAACTTGCGCTTATTTCGCATGCAAATTTCCTATTCTACGCCATTACCCTCCATACCCCCCTCCACACTATCCACTCTGCCCCACTGTTGCAGCCGTTGCTTAGTTTCGCTGAGGTTATGTTGCAAACGAAGTGCTTGTAAATGCTATTATGCTGCGAATGATCCTTTAATGCACACGTTTTTCATAATATTTGGCAAATGTTATTTTTTCAGTGTATAATTTAAAGGGTTGCGTTTTTTTCTTTTAAATTGTCAGCAAAGGTTTCACAGCTGCAAAAATGGCGCCTAAATAAACAAATTAATTTGCGGCCGTCGTCATTTTTTTATGCACTGTCGACTTTAATCTTTTTTTACCCAGCCATTAAAAAGGATTATGTGCTTGAGATTTTGTGTGGGTCTCTTTTTAAAATCATTTTTTGCATTAACTTTTTTTTTTATTTTCGTTGTCTTCCCTTTTTTAATTAAAAATTTATGCGCTTTAAAGCTGAATTTAAATGTTTTTAGCAAGTGCATATCCGTTTTTTATATATACTTTTTATTAAGCATTTCTATTTGCGAATGCGAATATTTAATTTGATATAGCGTTTTGGCTGTGATTTTTAAATCGTTGCTTTGGTTGTAAAAAATTTACAATGAAACGTAAAAAAGGAAATGAAGAAAGATAAAACATAAAATGTAGCACTGAAAAAACATCAAATAAAAAAGCCAGAAATAAGCCTGCATTTTAAAGGACATCCAAAATTGTGCAAACAAGAGTTGGATTCAGCAGAACAAAAGCCTAAAATAAATATGAGCGGAATATGTGCAGGGCGGAAACGAAATGAGAAAAAAATATTATCTAATTTAATTATTTATACTCTGCTGACGAAGGTAGAGGAGTATATTGGGATAGGTGCAATGTCGATCCGTTTGTCAAGCTAACGAGCGACTTGAAACTTGTCAAATATATTTGCCTATCCCATAAGCCGATAAATATCAAAGTGTTTATCAATAAAACCATAAAAGGAGATTGTAGGCAATCCTGTAAAGATAAGTAGATACTTTGATTTTGGAAAATCGATAAAATCGATAAACTCAAATCGATAGGCACACAAGGCTTTCACAAGTTAATATCTAAAGTGATCAAGGCTGAAATTTTTCGCGTAAAGACGTTAAGAGATCGAGCAACTTAAAGGCCACGTCCACTCCTGTCCCCAATACCCCTAAGTCTTATGAGCCGATAAATCTGTGCACCGATAAAACCACATAATAAATAATGTCCTGCATAAATAATATCATGCATAAAAGTCAACTTAATCGAATCTAAGAATTGCATTTCATTTTGTTGACACACAAACCATCAATCATTATACTATTATACCAGAATGGTAATAATAGTATATTGGTTTTGTGCAATGTCCGTCATGCTGTCTGTCCGTCTGTCCGTCTGTCCGTCTGTCCGTCCGTCCGTCTGTCCGTCTGTCCGTCTGTATGAACGCGCGTTCCTCCGACACCCTTAGAGATAGAGACTTGAAACTTGGAACGTATATTGGAAAGTACCCTCAAAAGTTAAAGTGTCTTGGGTTTGGACCTACGTCCACCAGGGAGCTAGAAAACCGCGATAATCGATTTTATCAAATCGATAAATCCACATATCTCTTACAATTTAATGGCTACAGTCACCAATTTTGGTTGGTAGGTTGTTGGCGAGGTCCTTGAAAGATTGGCATGTGCCACGCCCAACTCCGACGCCCCCATCACCCCCGCCCCTAAAATTTTCAAATGGCTATATCTTCCGCAGTTTTTGAGTAGGGAACGTCAAATTTGGTAGGTACATTACTGATAGTCGCCTTTAAGAACCGATAACAAATTTGTGGTGCCACGCCCACACCTGCGCCTATAATCGACAATTCCGATTATTAATCGATAATTCCGTATATCTCCGAACTTTTTAAAGATAGAGTAACCAAACTTGGAAGGTAATTTGCTGGTAACCTCCACCAAAGATTGGAATACCAATTTTTGGACCACGCCCACATCCGCCGCCCCCAGGAACTTCGTCCCTAAAAATTTAAAATGCGCATATCTGCCGTAATTTGCAAGCTAGAGTCGCAAAATTTTGCAGGTATGTTACTGGTAACACCCCCTAGGATCGATAAAAAAATTGGATGGCCACGCCCACTCCACCTCCCTAAACCGATACACCTGTTGGTGTAAATCTATAAACCTATATATCTCACGCAATTTGAAAACTTAAGTCACCAAATTTTAAAGGTATATTGCTAGTAACAACCTTCATAAATGTGGAAAAAAAATTTTGGACCACGCCCACTCCCGCCCACAAAAAATGATAAATGCCTGTATCTCCCGCAATTTACTTAACAGAATACTTAACATATGCTGTTAATTTTGGCGCAATGCTGCTTATCTTGCAATTTGGTCACTCTTAATCGAGCGCGTCAAATTGTGCCACCTCTTTTTTTTATAAAATTTCTCAATTTTGTATAAAATATTAATTCTAGTAGTTCGATTGTTAAAATTCAAAACTAACGGCGATATTTTTTTAAGGCGATAGTTTAATCGCATGCTCACAGCAGCTCTACACGAGTCAAGGTAGCATCACAATAGAAACACGAGAAATTAGTCCGATTAATATAAATATAAATTTATAATTATTTAAATATATTTTATATTTATAATATATATATATATATATGTGGGATTGGTGTGTGGTCTCTGAGACCAACGCCAACAACAACGACGAACATGAAGAACAGTAACAACGAAGATCCCTAGACAACAACGATGCCGAGACGACGAAGAGCAACGAGAGCGAATTCGCACGACGGCGAATCCGATCGAGGAAGAGGGACGACGACGAGGACGACGATGATGACGTGACGACGACACGGGAGTGGCGTATGAACCTCTGAGAGAGGAAGTCGAGTGAGCTGCGCGACGAGTGAAGTTCGAGTAAGTCGAAGATAACACGTTTTAATGTTCAAACTCATTAACAACTAACAACATACAATAAACTATTAAATAAAGTATTAAACCAACCCATATATATATTAATATATTATATTTATAAATATTAAATTAATTTATGTAATGGTATAATAGTATTTCGCTGTCGGTTGCGTCCGACTGCAACGTTCTATCTTGTTTTAATTTGATTAATTTGTGTCAATGCAAAAACAACTCGTATTCGTTTTAATGCCACATAATTCACAATACAGAAGTGAAGAAAAAAAACATGCTACAATCGATGACCCATTTTTAAAAATGGTGCATTTTATAAATTTTTAAATTTTTTTTATTTTAACGTTGGTATTTTTAAGCTTCAACTCGACAACGGCAGCTGCTCCACGAGGCTTTATTATTTGATGAGCTGCTGCTGCTGCTGTTGTGTCCCAGGAGGAACTCCAAACCGACTGCTTGCATGTGGCACATGGCACGTGTCCTTGCCAGGCAACGTATTCAATTAAATTTTCACAATTTTCCGCTGGCTGGCGGCCGCCTACTCAAGAGAAATAGCTTATGCGATAAATATCCTGACAAATACTTCCGCGCACAGCTTTACTTCTTTTTTTTATTATACCCTGAGCCCATTAAAATCGGGTATAATGTAGGCAGAAGGGAGCAGCTTCAAATCCATAAGGGATATATGTTAGTAATCAGCAGAATCGATCTATATACATTATAAATTTCCAATATAAGTTCTCGTTTACCACGAGTTTATTTTATTTGGTTGATAACTGCGCACATTTCTCAAATATCGATTTAAATCGATTACCGATTGGTTTGTATTGATTGATATGTATATTTTTTAATAACATCGAATAATAATAGTAATCGAATAATAATCACAGATTAATATCCAGGCTTATTACGTTTTCAACAGAGTATCCCCTAGTCGAGCTCACTCGAAATGGTTTTCTTTATGTTGCACCTACTCAAGCAGCAGGCAAAAGAGTGCGGTGCAGAACGATGTAGGGGTGGGAGTGTGGCAGGGGTATATGTGGGGCAAGGGGGCAGACTTCCGTTTACAACAAGGCAAAGTTGTATTCGTTGTTTTTGTCGTTGTCGCAAGTGGAGCAAGCAAGCTGTCGCCCAGTTGTTGTTGCTATTGTTGTTGTTGTTGCTATTGTTATTGTTAATGTTAGCAATTAACATGTTTTCAACACTTGCCACCAAAGCCAGACACACACTAAAGTTGCATGACTGTCAACTGGTCACAAAGGCATCGCCTGCAGCAGCTTGTGGCATGCCTCGGCATGCCACTTGACGCTGGACGCGTAAATTGCACACGCACACTCCAGACCGCCTCACACCTCTATAAACTCCACACTCAGGCAGGGGGCAGTGGCAGTGGCATGGACAGGTGCAGGTGGGGGCAGCAGTTGTCCGACGCTAACCGTAGCGGAAAAGGCGCATTGTCTGTGGCAACAACTTAAAAGCATACAACAACAATCGCAAAGCGCCTCGCACAGTGGCACGCAATATAGATGAAAATAATGTGATTATTTAAGCACAGTGGTTGCAAGTCATAAAAATAAATAAATAAAAAAAAAAAAACTCTATTGATTTTATACTCTCTTAACAATAATAATATTTATTTATTATTGTATTATTATTTTATATTTATTTATTTTATTCTACTTTATGGTTGTTCAAGTGAACATTTTTAACCAGCTCCTAAAATCGATTTTATTGTTGTTTTTTCCAAATTAAATGAGCTAAATATAAAATATAGCTAAATATAAAAATAATATATATAAATATGTATAATTTGGAACCACTGTGCAGCGCTCAAGTTTGTCCAAAGACTGTTTGACTTTATCATTAGCAAATGCACTTGAGGCAAATGCAACGAAAATGAAACGAGCTGCACACTTCAAGGATTTAAGTTGTTGTTGTTGTTGTTGTTGTTGTTGTTGCCGCATTGTGCTGACGCTGTTGTCGCCACTGTCACTGCCACTTCCTTTTCCGCTTTTTGTGTGCGGCGCCTCTCATTAAAGTTAGTTGTTGCATTGTTCGCAATTATTGCAGCTGCAACTGCAAAACTTATTTACACTTTAACAGGCGAACAATTTTCAGATATTGAATAAATCTACGCAAGACTCGACCAGCGGCAGCTGCTCCCACTTCCCTCCTCCAGTTAGTTAATCCGACGCTTGGCAAATACAATTGCACAATTGCCAATTGGGCGCAAAATGTGTTAGCCGAAATGCTGCGAAAATTGTTTTGCCAACAAGTCGAGCCGACAAACCGGATTGCATTGGATGACAGGATGACGACGACAAGCAGCAGTCCAAGTCGAGGCTGGCAGTGCCTCCTCTCGGAAGTAGAAGCTTAGCAGAAGCGTCGTTTCCCCTTCTTCCTCCTCAACGAAAGCTAATTGTGAGTGGAGTAGTCAACTGGACTGGACGATTACACTGCAAGAAAAACAGTGTATAAAAAAGTGATAATAAGTGTTATTAAGTTGTAATTACAGATAAAATGGCCTAAAACCTACTCACGGCAGCAGCAGGTACAAGAAAAAAAATCCTATCTTGCGTATTAGATTCTTACTATTTTTCGTAGTAGCAATATATGCATCTCACTCACACTTGTACAAGCAAAAGTCAAGTAGCCATTAGAAACATAAGGCAACAACAAGTTGCGTAACAAGAGCAATAATATAAATTACAGCTAATTCTCTCTCGCAGCGAATGCACTAATAACAATACGAGAGAAACAGCTGATCATCTCATTAGTTTTTATACTATGATACCGAAGGTATAAATGTGTATTGGGTTTCTGCAATGTCCGTCATGCTGTCTGTCCGTCTGTATGAACGCAAGTTTCTTCGACATCCTTAGAAATAGAGATAGAGGTTGGTAGGTTGTTGACAATGTCCTTCAAAGATCGGCATATGCCACGCCCACAGCCGACATCCAAGTTTTGAAAAAGTTATGGTATTTTGAAGGTTCGACCTATGCCCATATGCCGATTTTCGGACTATAATTTTAACTTATGTTCCGACACAATATTACGTTTTCAACTTTAAATGTACAATTGATCTAGAGGCCAAACCATGATTAAAACGCCTTTGCTTTTAAAAACTCGTTGAGTTTTGACGAAGTTATGGCATTTTGAAGGTTCGACCTATGCCTATATGCCGATTTTCGGACTATAATTTTGACTTATGTTCCGACCCAAAATTCCGTTTTCAACTTTAAATGTACAATTGATCTAGAAGTCAAACCATGATTAAAACGCCTTTGCTTTTAAAAACACGTTGAGTTTTGACG
>JAWNLS010000192.1:0-50999 GCA_035042185.1 Drosophila kambysellisi
ATAAGCAGCAGCCGCAGCAAGTTAACAAGGAACAGCCACAGACAGTCAACAAGCCACACCCACAGCAAGCCAACAAGCAACAGCAACACTCAGGGGATAAGAAGCAGTCTGGCAAGCTGCAGAGGGTTCCTAATACTACATCCAAGAAGACGTACAGCCAGATTGTGCAGGGAAAGGCCACTGCTGTCCGGACTATTTATCCAGCTGAGGGGCACTTGGAGAAGTACCAGGAGCGTCTTCGCGTTGAGCAGAGGGAATCTCAGCTCCGCAGCCATCAGTTGGAAGCTCAGGAGGATCAGCAACTGGATTCCCTGCCCTGTAGCCCTCAACCCCAAGGGCAGCCACAACTGGAGCAGTGTCAACACCACTCCACTGAGGATACAACGCTATTATACATACTGAGGGAGCATACAGTGCTAGTTGCCGATCTGGGGAGGAAGATGGATGCTCTCCTCACAATGTTGATGTCCTTGGTGGAGACCATCACCAAAAACAGCCACTCATTATCACAACCCATGCATACACAACCCTGAACACTATTCGTTCAGAGTTGACTCTCCTAAATATTGTAAACACAAGTAAACTGTATTTCAAAGGTTGCTATTTATAAAGTAATGGACGGAATAAAATATGGCCAGCTGGCGGCTGTATTTATACAGTCGTCAGTTGCTTCCAAGTGTTCAGTTGTGAACACACCTGAAAAAAAAACTATTGCCGCAGACCCTTTGTGTGTCTGAAGTGTGCTGGCAGCCACCCAACTACAGACTGTGTAAAAACTAAGGACACTGAGGCTACATGTGCAAACTGCAAGGGCAAGCATGTAGCCAGCTACAAAGGATGCCCAATATACAAGACTGCAAGGAACAATCTGGTCATTACACGTGTAACAGCAGCAAATCAAAAAGAGAAACTACAGGTACAGCAACACCAACCGCAGCAAAAGCAGTCACTCAACAAGCAACAGAGGAAAGCAACCACAAATCAAGAAACAAGTCAATAAGCAGCAGCCGCAGCAAGTTAACAAGGAACAGCCACAGACAGTCAACAAGCCACACCCACAGCAAGCCAACAAGCAACAGCAACACTCAGGGGATAAGAAGCAGTCTGGCAAGCTGCAGAGGGTTCCTAATACTACATCCAAGAAGACGTACAGCCAGATTGTGCAGGGAAAGGCCACTGCTGTCCGGACTATTTATCCAGCTGAGGGGCACTTGGAGAAGTACCAGGAGCGTCTTCGCGTTGAGCAGAGGGAATCTCAGCTCCGCAGCCATCAGTTGGAAGCTCAGGAGGATCAGCAACTGGATTCCCTGCCCTGTAGCCCTCAACCCCAAGGGCAGCCACAACTGGAGCAGTGTCAACACCACTCCACTGAGGATACAACGCTGATTATCACAGGTACATCAGACTGAGGGAGCATACAGTGCTAGTTGCCGATCTGGGGAGGAAGATGGATGCTCTCCTCACAATGTTGATGTCCTTGGTGGAGACCATCACCAAAAACAGCCACTCATTATCACAACCCATGCATACACAACCCTGAACACTATTCGTTCAGAGTTGACTCTCCTAAATATTGTAAACACAAGTAAACTGTATTTCAAAGGTTGCTATTTATAAAGTAATGGACGGAATAAAATATGGCCAGCTGGCGGCTGTATTTATACAGTCGTCAGTTGCTTCCAAGTGTTCAGTTGTGAACACACCTGAAAAAAAAACTATTGCCGCAGACCCTTTGTGTGTCTGAAGTGTGCTGGCAGCCACCCAACTACAGACTGTGTCAAAACTAAGGACACTGAGGCTACATGTGCAAACTGCAAGGGCAAGCATGTAGCCAGCTACAAAGGATGCCCAATATACAAGACTGCAAGGAACAATCTGGTCATTACACGTGTAACAGCAGCAAATCAAAGCACATCAAAAGAGAAACTACAGGTACAGCAACACCAACCGCAGCAAAAGCAGTCACTCAACAAGCAACAGAGGAAAGCAACCACAAATCAAGAAACAAGTCAATAAGCAGCAGCCGCAGCAAGTTAACAAGGAACAGCCACAGACAGTCAACAAGCCACACCCACAGCAAGCCAACAAGCAACAGCAACACTCAGGGGATAAGAAGCAGTCTGGCAAGCTGCAGAGGGTTCCTAATACTACATCCAAGAAGACGTACAGCCAGATTGTGCAGGGAAAGGCCACTGCTGTCCGGACTATTTATCCAGCTGAGGGGCACTTGGAGAAGTACCAGGAGCGTCTTCGCGTTGAGCAGAGGGAATCTCAGCTCCGCAGCCATCAGTTGGAAGCTCAGGAGGATCAGCAACTGGATTCCCTGCCCTGTAGCCCTCAACCCCAAGGGCAGCCACAACTGGAGCAGTGTCAACACCACTCCACTGAGGATACAACGCTATTATCTACGACCGTATTATACATACTGAGGGAGCATACAGTGCTAGTTGCCGATCTGGGGAGGAAGATGGATGCTCTCCTCACAATGTTGATGTCCTTGGTGGAGACCATCACCAAAAACAGCCACTCATTATCACAACCCATGCATACACAACCCTGAACACTATTCGTTCAGAGTTGACTCTCCTAAATATTGTAAACACAAGTAAACTGTATTTCAAAGGTTGCTATTTATAAAGTAATGGACGGAATAAAATATGGCCAGCTGGCGGCTGTATTTATACAGTCGTCAGTTGCTTCCAAGTGTTCAGTTGTGAACACACCTGAAAAAAAAACTATTGCCGCAGACCCTTTGTGTGTCTGAAGTGTGCTGGCAGCCACCCAACTACAGACTGTGTAAAAACTAAGGACACTGAGGCTACATGTGCAAACTGCAAGGGCAAGCATGTAGCCAGCTACAAAGGATGCCCAATATACAAGACTGCAAGGAACAATCTGGTCATTACACGTGTAACAGCAGCAAATCAAAAAGAGAAACTACAGGTACAGCAACACCAACCGCAGCAAAAGCAGTCACTCAACAAGCAACAGAGGAAAGCAACCACAAATCAAGAAACAAGTCAATAAGCAGCAGCCGCAGCAAGTTAACAAGGAACAGCCACAGACAGTCAACAAGCCACACCCACAGCAAGCCAACAAGCAACAGCAACACTCAGGGGATAAGAAGCAGTCTGGCAAGCTGCAGAGGGTTCCTAATACTACATCCAAGAAGACGTACAGCCAGATTGTGCAGGGAAAGGCCACTGCTGTCCGGACTATTTATCCAGCTGAGGGGCACTTGGAGAAGTACCAGGAGCGTCTTCGCGTTGAGCAGAGGGAATCTCAGCTCCGCAGCCATCAGTTGGAAGCTCAGGAGGATCAGCAACTGGATTCCCTGCCCTGTAGCCCTCAACCCCAAGGGCAGCCACAACTGGAGCAGTGTCAACACCACTCCACTGAGGATACAACGCTATTATACATACTGAGGGAGCATACAGTGCTAGTTGCCGATCTGGGGAGGAAGATGGATGCTCTCCTCACAATGTTGATGTCCTTGGTGGAGACCATCACCAAAAACAGCCACTCATTATCACAACCCATGCATACACAACCCTGAACACTATTCGTTCAGAGTTGACTCTCCTAAATATTGTAAACACAAGTAAACTGTATTTCAAAGGTTGCTATTTATAAAGTAATGGACGGAATAAAATATGGCCAGCTGGCGGCTGTATTTATACAGTCGTCAGTTGCTTCCAAGTGTTCAGTTGTGAACACACCTGAAAAAAAAACTATTGCCGCAGACCCTTTGTGTGTCTGAAGTGTGCTGGCAGCCACCCAACTACAGACTGTGTCAAAACTAAGGACACTGAGGCTACATGTGCAAACTGCAAGGGCAAGCATGTAGCCAGCTACAAAGGATGCCCAATATACAAGACTGCAAGGAACAATCTGGTCATTACACGTGTAACAGCAGCAAATCAAAAAGAGAAACTACAGGTACAGCAACACCAACCGCAGCAAAAGCAGTCACTCAACAAGCAACAGAGGAAAGCAACCACAAATCAAGAAACAAGTCAATAAGCAGCAGCCGCAGCAAGTTAACAAGGAACAGCCACAGACAGTCAACAAGCCACACCCACAGCAAGCCAACAAGCAACAGCAACACTCAGGGGATAAGAAGCAGTCTGGCAAGCTGCAGAGGGTTCCTAATACTACATCCAAGAAGACGTACAGCCAGATTGTGCAGGGAAAGGCCACTGCTGTCCGGACTATTTATCCAGCTGAGGGGCACTTGGAGAAGTACCAGGAGCGTCTTCGCGTTGAGCAGAGGGAATCTCAGCTCCGCAGCCATCAGTTGGAAGCTCAGGAGGATCAGCAACTGGATTCCCTGCCCTGTAGCCCTCAACCCCAAGGGCAGCCACAACTGGAGCAGTGTCAACACCACTCCACTGAGGATACAACGCTATTATACATACTGAGGGAGCATACAGTGCTAGTTGCCGATCTGGGGAGGAAGATGGATGCTCTCCTCACAATGTTGATGTCCTTGGTGGAGACCATCACCAAAAACAGCCACTCATTATCACAACCCATGCATACACAACCCTGAACACTATTCGTTCAGAGTTGACTCTCCTAAATATTGTAAACACAAGTAAACTGTATTTCAAAGGTTGCTATTTATAAAGTAATGGACGGAATAAAATATGGCCAGCTGGCGGCTGTATTTATACAGTCGTCAGTTGCTTCCAAGTGTTCAGTTGTGAACACACCTGAAAAAAAAACTATTGCCGCAGACCCTTTGTGTGTCTGAAGTGTGCTGGCAGCCACCCAACTACAGACTGTGTAAAAACTAAGGACACTGAGGCTACATGTGCAAACTGCAAGGGCAAGCATGTAGCCAGCTACAAAGGATGCCCAATATACAAGACTGCAAGGAACAATCTGGTCATTACACGTGTAACAGCAGCAAATCAAAAAGAGAAACTACAGGTACAGCAACACCAACCGCAGCAAAAGCAGTCACTCAACAAGCAACAGAGGAAAGCAACCACAAATCAAGAAACAAGTCAATAAGCAGCAGTCGCAGAAAAGTTAACAAGGAACAGCCACAGACAGTCAACAAGCCACACCCACAGCAAGCCAACAAGCAACAGCAACACTCAGGGGATAAGAAGCAGTCTGGCAAGCTGCAGAGGGTTCCTAATACTACATCCAAGAAGACGTACAGCCAGATTGTGCAGGGAAAGGCCACTGCTGTCCGGACTATTTATCCAGCTGAGGGGCACTTGGAGAAGTACCAGGAGCGTCTTCGCGTTGAGCAGAGGGAATCTCAGCTCCGCAGCCATCAGTTGGAAGCTCAGGAGGATCAGCAACTGGATTCCCTGCCCTGTAGCCCTCAACCCCAAGGGCAGCCACAACTGGAGCAGTGTCAACACCACTCCACTGAGGATACAACGCTATTATACATACTGAGGGAGCATACAGTGCTAGTTGCCGATCTGGGGAGGAAGATGGATGCTCTCCTCACAATGTTGATGTCCTTGGTGGAGACCATCACCAAAAACAGCCACTCATTATCACAACCCATGCATACACAACCCTGAACACTATTCGTTCAGAGTTGACTCTCCTAAATATTGTAAACACAAGTAAACTGTATTTCAAAGGTTGCTATTTATAAAGTAATGGACGGAATAAAATATGGCCAGCTGGCGGCTGTATTTATACATATATATTAGTATAATATAAAATATATTTAAATAATTATAAATTTATATTTATATTAATCGGACTAATTTCTCGTGTTTCTATTGTGATGCTACCTTGACTCGTGTAGAGCTGCTGTGAGCATGCGATTAAACTATCGCGTTAAAAAAATATCGCCGTTAGTTTTGAATTTTAACAATCGAACTACTAGAATTAATATTTTATACAAAATTGAGAAATTTTATAAAAAAGAGAGGTTGCACAATTTGACGCGCTCGATTAAGAGTGACCAAATTGCAAGATAAGCAGCATTGCGCCAAAATTAACAGCATATGTTAAGTATTCTGTTAAGTAAATTGCGGGAGATACAGGCATTTATAATTTTTTGTGGGCGGGAGTGGGCGTGGTCCAAAATTTTTTTTCCACATTTATGAAGGTTGTTACTAGCAATAAACATTTAAAATTTGGTGACTTAAGTTTTCAAATTGCGTGAGATATATAGGTTTATAGATTTACACCAACAGGTGTATCGGTTTAGGGAGGTGGAGTGGGCGTGGCCATCCAATTTTTTTATCGATCCTAGGGGGTGTTACCAGTAACATACCTGCAAAATTTTGCGACTTTAGCTTGCAAATTACGGCAGATATGCGCATTTTAAATGCGACGAAGTTCCTGGGGGCGGCGGATGTGGGCGTGGTCCAAAAATTGGTATGCCAGTCTTTGGAGGAGGTTACCAGCAAATTACCTTCCAAGTTTGGTTACTCTATCTTTAAAATGTTCGGAGATATACGGAATTACCGATTAATAATAGGAATTGTCGATTATAGGCGCAGGTGTGGGCGTGGCACCACAAATTTGTTATCGGTTCTTAAAGGCGACTACCAGTAATATACCTACCAAATTTGACGTTCCCTACTCAAAAACTGCGGAAGATATAGCCATTTGAAAATTTTAGGGGCGGGGGTGATGGGGCGTCGGAGGTGGGCGTGGCACATACCAATCTTTCAAGGACCTCGCCAACAACCTACCAACCAAAATTGGTGACTGTAGCCATTAAATTGTAAGAGATATGTGGATTTATCGATTTGATAAAATCGATTATCGCGGTTTTCTAGCTCCCTTGTGGACGTAGGTCCAAACCCAAGACACTTTAACTTTTGAGGGTACTTTCCAATATACGTTCCAAGTTTCAAGTCTCTATCTCTAAGGGTGTCGGAGGGACGCGCGTTCATACAGACGGACATACGGACAGACAGCATGACGGACATTGCACAAAACCAATATACTATTATACCATTTTGGTATAATAGTATAATAATAACAACAACACCACACGGGAAGGCCTTCATCGTGGAATAATTTGGGTGAGTGATTGTACGCATTGGCCCACTGTACCAGCCAGCGCAGGCTTGTGCACGTGTGGACAAAGCGAAAAGAACAAAGAGAGAGAGAGCGAGCTAAAACGAGCGTGAGCGTAAGCTCCGATCATAATGCAGCTCTAAAGCTTTTGCACTCTCCGCTCTCTTTGTTGGTGATGATGATTTGTTGTTAACCCTTAATAATTTTAATGCCGATCTTTGTATTCTGCCTTTGTATTAGCAATTAACGTAAAACCGTAAAAAAAAAAACAGAGCAAAATAGTAAAATAACCAAATTCGGCAATCTTATGTAAAATAATCCCCACTCTTAAAAAAAAAAAAAAAATTACTATAGTCTCCCATACATGCATATATATAAAATTACTCTGAAACGAATGCACATACCAATAAACCTTTATCCACAGCAGTGAAAAATGAATTGATCGAGAACAAAGCAAACAAAAAAATATCTGTAACTAATTAGAAAGCCAAACAAATTTGAAATTACACTGAAAAAAAAACATATTTAAATGAATAAAAACCGAAAAAAAAAAAAAAAAAAAAAAAAATTACCTGAATAAAAATACAACTCCAATGAAATTATAAGTTGATAAAGAAAATTAGGTTTAGTTAAGTTTGAACCAAATACACTGAAAGAATATCCATGAATAAAAATAAATAAATAAAATAAAGTCCAATGTAAGCAACTTGTAGCAACTAGTCCATTATTAGATTTAAGCATTCAGCCCCCCTAATCTAATACCTTCAATTCTTTAAACATGTTACCATGACATAGTCATGCAAACCCCTGATAATGTTAAGCTTAGGTTAAAAAAATCATTTATGCTGGAATTAAAGAATTATAATGTTTGAAAGTTTGAAAAAAATGAGAGATTAAATTTGTTGTTCTTCCTAGTCATGGAGTCGTAAAACTAAAATGAGGTAACTTGCACAAATGGGGATCTGCAGCTACATTTACCCTTGCAGGTCATGGTCGGGTTGGGTGCAGAAGGTGTGCGTCGGACGACACCTAGACCACACCACCGTCCTAGCTACAGCCGTATCCTTGGGCCCCTTTCCCTTACTGTCTCCTTTAATCCCAAATTTACAATTTATCCCATTTCCCCTTTTTGGTTTGAGTGTTAATTTTGTTTCTGAATTTTTTTAGTTCGTGTTGATTGACCGGAATGGTCAATGCATTCACATAGTCCCCAACAGGGCTTTTAGGGACCTTATAAATATTATTCAAGTAGTGTGTCGAGATATAACAACAAAAACCCCGCCCACATTCCCGAACAGAGCTAGTTCGTTGAAGGGTCCCGATCGGTTGACTATATCCGACAAATGAAGAAGTCGGCAAGAAGTGCAAATGTCCTTAACATTGTTAGTGTTAAGAAATACGGACACTTATTCATTAACAGCCAGTTAGCTAGCAACTTATATTACTACTATAAATTTTTTGGCTCCCAACCGGGGGCCAGAGATAGCTACTACAAACTTCGACTACTGTCACTATAAAGTGCTAGTTCAAACGGCACACACACAGCTACACATCAACCTGCAACAAAAGGAGCAACTACAACGGCAACTACAACGACAACTACAACTACAACAGAAACAACAATGGCAACGACAACAGCAACTACAACGTCAACTACAACGTCAACTACAACAGCAACTACGATGACAACTAAAACAGGAGCTACAAGAAAAAGACCAAACACAAGATCAATTACAAAAGCAGCTAACAACGATATATCAATAAACACAACAATAAGTGACAAGGCAACTGACTCTCGCACAACAAAATCTGCAAAGCTAAACAACAAGAAGGACATTTCCTCCACACGAAGGAGCCTGATGCCATCCCTGACAAAGGCGTTTTTCAAAAGAAGCAGTACGACAAAGCCAACAAATACCAAAAATAAATTGGTACGAATTTGGCTAGGTGGAGTTCCACCCTTGCTTCCAAGTGAGATGCGGAAGATGAGAAAAGAGGCCGAAGAAGACGACGATCATACTTACCGCTCTCCGCTAAAACGCCGATGCGCAGAAATTGACGACATCAACGAGGATCAGCACCACCTGGATCGGCCAATAACAACGCCGGTATTCAAAAGTGGCGTTGCTATTAGGCTGCATCAGGAAGCACGCCGAATAGAAGCTGAAAAAGAAATGGACAAACAACTTGACAACTTGAAACAGCGGCCACTGCAGAAAGTACGACACCATAATCAACATGATGATGAGCGCCCAGAGCAGCAGCCATTTCAGCATGGGAACCACCAACTACTGGACCTACATGTGCCTTCAAAGAAGATCCCATCCCTCTTCTTGCCATCAATCCCGTAAATTTTGCCTCTTCTGGAGAGACTCTCAAGCTTGCCAGACATAGGCAAATACATGACGCACTCAATGCGAGGACTCAAGGACCTACAACGACATCAAGTCTGCCCTTGTTGAAGAAGGCATACAGATACACACACACCAGAGGCGCAGTGAAAAAGGCTTCCGGGTCATCATTCGTGGACTCCATCACACGACCCTAAGCGACTGGCTGACTGCAAAGCTAAGTCACTTGGGATTCACAACTAGATATTCCAGAGCCATCCAACACAGATTCTCTAGAAAACAATTAAACATTTTTGAAGTGGAAATTGCTACTAGAGAAGATGGAAGTCACAAACGCATACTTACTGTGAAGCAACTGGGCAGCCAATCTGTGGATATCGAGAGACAGGCGAAGTCACGTGACCCCTGCCAAGTCTTTGGGCACACAAAGAACTACTGCAGTCGTCCCTTTGTCTGCATGAAGTGTGCAGGCAAACATCCATCGACGACATGCCCAAAGCCGAAACAGGAGGATTCCAAGTGTGCCAAATGCGGGAACGCACACGTAAGCTGCTACAAGGGCTGTCCAGCCTATAAGGAAGCGCGTGCGAGACTCAGGGTGAATCGAGTCGCAAAGGAGGAGTACCAGAACAGGCACCCTCGTCACACTACTCAGCAGGAAATAGCAGACAAACCTCCTCGCCATATACACCAGCCAACACGGACAAAGTTGAATCAACAAACTACGGACAATCGGCTCCATTATTCAACTGCAAATAAACAAAAACAAACATACAGTGACGTCGTGCGTGGCGGACCGAGCGTTGGAAGGACACAAAACCCAGCCGAAAAACACCTGGCCAGTTTTCAGCAAAAACTCCAACAAAATCCAGCCACACCACGCAAACAGCAACTAAAAAGGAAAAACAGCGACTCACCTTTTAAAAAAGCACAGTCATCAAAGAAGAAGCGCAGCTAAGAAGATAACACACAAGACGATCAGCGACTTCCCCACCAGCAGCCTCGACCGGAGCACGAGAATCTCTCCCAACGAGAGAAGGAGCTGCAGCAAAATACGGCCGTGTTCACGCGATTCGAAAATAAAATCGATCAATTATTGACTGTGCTACTACAGTTCATTGCTCTACAAACCAAAAATAACAATCCTGTAAATGATGCTCCGCAGGTCCAACAACACTAACCGAACACACGACAAGATCACAATGACGACTCGTGGACAGACGCGGACGACACCGCTAATGACTCATAATATTACGAATATATGATGTCAACCTAAAGAATAGACAACAAAAAGGCCATCACAATCGCAAGTACCTAAAAAACAAAAACAAAATAAAATATAAATGAAAATAAAAACAACTAAAATAATAAATACATACACTGCTAATACTAACAACTACAATACAACTGAAAAATAAAGAAGAAAAGATTAATTAAAAAGAAATATAAATATTATAATACAAAGCACAAAATAAAACAACAACACTAATTCCACTTAACCTACTCTTCGCTACATACTCCAGTGCACCCAGCTCCATTGGCGACCATCTATCCAAGAGAACCTGCAAAGAAAGAAAAATATTAACTAAATACAAGACATAATATAAAACAAAATAATAATAATATAACAACAAAATAACACAATTCAACTAATATAAATAATTAAAACAATACCAAAATAAAAAGCAAATAGAAAATTAAAAGCACTTAAAATTTAATACTTATAAAGCACACATTAAAAGAAGAAAAAAGTGAAAAAAAAGGATACACAATCGGCAAAGCCCCCGACGCTCTCTTGCACCTGCACCTGAAAAATAAAGGAGATAAGATTAATTGAAAAGAAACGAAAAATTAATAATAGTAAATAAAACAAGATAGAACGTTGCAGTCGGACGCAACCGACAGCGAAATACTATTATACCATTACATAAATTAATTTAATATTTATAAATATAATATATTAATATATATATATATATACAGTGGCTCGAAGCGAGATTCGAGCAGTGCCTAGCAAAAAATTTAAAGTGCTATAAAGCTTAAACAAAGAAAAAAACGCAAAATGCTTAAATGTCAATTTGTTTAATGTTATATCACTTTTGAAAAGGAACTTTAGTTTTTATTAAAATATTAATAAATTAATTAAAATTAATCGAAAACTAAAAACATATCCAAAATAAATATCGAAGCAGAATTCGAGCAGTCTTAAAAAAAGTTAAATTTTTGGCGAACAAAAGCTTAAATAAGGATGATAATACTTAGTATGATATCCTTTAGCCCTAACAACTTCTCTTAACCTATTATTCATGGAAGATACCAGCTTCCGGGTAGTTTCTGGGCTGATCCTGCTCCACTCCTCCAGCAGGGCATTATGGAGATCCTGTTTGCTGTATATGGTGTGATCCCGGATGTTATTTTCCAGCAGACCCCACAAATTTTCAATAACATTTAAATCTGAAGACTGGACCGGTGAAAATATCATGCGGGGGCAGTTCGATCTTAGCCAGGACTGTACTATTCCCGCTTTATGATTGGGGTTTTTGTCCTGGTAGATCCGGAAAGTACGTCGGATTCGAGCTTCGCGGCACTTTGGAGTACATTTTCCTTTAGTATATCGAAGTACACATTGCTGTCCATTCTTGTTTCCATAATCACAAAATTTCCGTCGCGGGCTGTCGAGATAGATGCCCATACCAGGACACTTCCTCCGCAGTGCTTGACTGTTGCCTTTATGTTTTTGGGACTCAGCTCAGTATTGGAGTGTCGCCACACATAATTCCGTCCGTCCGAGTCAAAAATGTCTTATTTGTACTCAAATTAAAAGATGACTGTGTTCCAGAACTCCAAATCCTTGTCCAAGTGGATTTTGGCGAACGTCATCCTATACCCTGTATTTTTTGCGCTCGGAAAATTCGTTTTCCGTTGTACTCGGGCCTCCAAGTCATAGTTGCCCAAACCTGGAGCACAGTTTTCGCACTAAACTTTTTCCTTATTTCATCCTGCATCTATGAGTCAGTTTTTGAGCCGATAGCTTAAGATTTCGCCTTATTTTCTTGAAAAAAAAAATGATTTGTAATGAAAAGTTTCGTTTTTAACTTATTCACTCTTTTCCATTAATGCACACTGTACACCGTTTTCTTTACCGCTTTACACTTTTCTCACAACGAACGAAATTGATTCGAGCAAATAAAACAAAACTAAAAAAAAAATGTTGCGCTTATACCTAACAATGATGTTGTAACTTATATTTTAATTTTGATGTTTATTATATATTATATTTTTTTATAATATTATAATTTATTGTGGACTTCTGCGCCGTCGGCAGCAGGACTTTTTGCTTTGATTGTTTTTAGGTTATTTTGTTGTTAAGGTCACTGCACTAGTGTTTGTTGTAGTTTTCTTGTTACGTAGGCATTGCAGTTATGAATGTATATATGTATATAAATATATCTATATACATATATATATATATGTACATATATGTGTAGGCACCTATATATTTTTGAATATTGAATTTTAATTTCGTTTTTGTTTCTCCCGCACACACAGTAAAACTGATCTGCTGCTTTGTTGCTCCAGAATTCCAGGCTTCTTATCCAGCCATCTGGTTTTGTTCCTGCCGATCGTTTTTGGACTGGAATCCAGGTCTTCTACAAATTTGTCTAGCGATGAAACCAAGTTCCGAAGAACAATTAGTTTTGCGCTAAATTAAAAATTAGCCGCGAAATAAATACCTGGTTCAATCGTAAGTTTGCAACGCCAATTATTGAGGTAAAGTAATGACACTTTAAGCCGTGAATAGCTTAAAAAAAATGTCGATTTGCTTTTCTCCTGCCACTGCCGGTTTTATAATTTTAACAATTATAAATTTGGCTGGACACGTCTTGATGCTCCTGGACCTTCAATCGAAAAGGCGGAAGCTTGATCGAAGAAGCAGCAGTTTATTTTTAACAGCGCTGTTACCAAAGCTGTTAACAGTGTTGCTTTTCTCGTCGATATATCGGCTGATCGTTGGGCGCGCATTTTAACTTTCAAATAATAAATTAAATGGACTATGGGGCCATTACACCACCAGACTACCAAGAGTCAGATTAGCTGGAATTAGCTTCGAATATCTTTGGCATGGTATGTTCCTATTTCTCTCCCTTGTAGGTTTTCTAGCAAATAGAAGGCATTTCCAATTTTCTTTTTAATTCGGCATTTTGTAAATTGTGAGGCCAGTTTTTTGTTAAAATTGTGACGAAAACTACTCAAGTTAAAATTTCGACGGAACACTTCTTGCCCTTCTCGGAATGAAACGGGTTTAGATCTCAAATTATACTGATTTCTGTTCCGCTCGTACGCTTCTTTACAGTTTGTCTTGATTTGATCCCTTAGCAATGCTAACGTGTCTTCTCTTGCTAAATTCACTGGTTCTTCTAATAAGGTCAGACTCTTGAGTACTTTATAGTCATCTCCATGAGTAATCATATCTAGACCAAATAACGCTTTATACGGTGAGCATCCTAACGATTGGTGCAACGAAGAACGGAGTGCACAAGAAATCTGGGTAAGATACACATCCCAATCTCTTTGATCTATTCGAATATACGATCTAATTGCCGCCAATAGGGAACGATTTACTCGCTCAGCTGCATTGCTCTGAGGCGAATAAAGAGCAGTAAACATGTGACGAATGCCATGTTTGGTCATAAAAGCTTCGAATTCCTTAGCTTTAAATTGAGATCCGTTGTCGCTGATTACGATCTTGGCGACTCCAAAACAATGAAAAATGTGCTTTAGTAAAAACTCGGTAATTGAGATAGTATTAAATTTCTTAAGTGGACATAACCAGTGATATCGACTAAAATGATCAAGGACTATCAGTAGGCCAATATGACCCTTCTTGCTCCGAGGATATGGTCCAAGTATGTCTCTGTACAGCTTCTGAAAAGGCCGACATGACACGCTTTGCTCTCCCATTGGAGGGCGAAGAATCGTATTAGGAGCCTTAGTCTCCTTACACTTGTCACATTCTCTAATAAAATTGCGAACATCTCTGGACAATCCTGGCCAAAAGAAATTTCTACGCAACCGTTCAATTGTCTTCTGTATTCCTCCGTGGGCCGACAAGACATTATCATGGGCTCGACGAAGAGTACATAATCGAAGACCATCTGGTATCCACAATTTCCAAGCCCGCGATTCCTGAACAGGATCTCCGGTGACATGTGCAGTTCGAATATAGACGAATTTGTCTATTACCCGTACATCAGGAAATTTATCCGGATCCGATTCAATTTTTTTCTTCAAATCCTGATAATTTGGATTTAAAAATTCTGGGGACTCGATATCTATTTGTGGACCTTCCAACTCTATACCATTTATTTCCTCTTCGCATATTCGGGAAAGCGCATCTGGAACAATGTGATCCTTACCTTTGCGATGAGAAATCTTAAACTTATAGGACTGCAACCGAAAAACCCACCGAGCTAGCCGACCAGATACATTTTGTTGTCTTCGGAGCCACATTAAACTGGAGTGATCGGTGACCACTTCAAATTCTTGAAGCTCAAGGTAGGAACGAAATTTTTCGATTGCCAAAATTACAGCCAGACATTCACGTTCCGTAACACTGTAATTCCGTTGTGCTCTCGACAATTTCTTCGACATAAATGCTATCGGTAGTTCTTCATTGTTTTCTCCTAATTGAACAAGTACAGCACCAATACCATAGTCGCTTGCATCACAATGCAAATAAAATTTTTTCTCAAAATTTGGATTATGTAAAACTGGGGCAGACGTCAGTAATTTTTTTAATCTATCCATTGCAGCTTGAGCTTCGACTGTACAGTTAAACGTTTTTTTCGTCGACAGCACTTCGGTAATGGCAAATGTTTCTTCTGCAAAATTTGGAATGAACTTTCTGTACCAACCGCATACTCCTAAGAATCCTCTGACTTGTTTGAGGTTTTTGGGAGTTGGCCAGTTACGAATGCAGGATATTTTTGATGGGTCCGTAGAGACTCCACCACATCCTATTACAAATCCTAAATAATTGATTTTCGTTACACAAAACTGACTCTTTGACAGGTTCAAGGTGAGATTAGCCTTTCTAAACTGCTCTGCTAATCTTATCAATACTGAAAGATGTTCCGAAAAGGTTTCCGAAACTATACACAGGTCGTCAATGTAGCCAAACACACAGTAACGCAGATCTGGAGGAATGAGATCATCCATCAGGCGACACATTGTGGATGGAGCATTACATAGCCCAAACGGCATTACGGTAAATTGGTAGAGTGGTCTTCCAGGAACGGTAAAGGCCGTTAGAGGTTTTGAATCCTCTGACAGTTTAATTTGCCAATATGCGCCCTTTAAATCTAATTTGGTTATTAGGTTAGCTTTTGGAAGTCTCGCGAAGATACCGTCGATGTTTTGCAAAGGATATGCATCCTTTTTCGTAACATCATTCACTTTGCGAGCATCTAAACACAATCGGACTTTATTTGGCTTAACTACCAATCGCATTGGCGAGCTCCACGGACTTTTGGACGGCTCAATCACCCCCAACTGTATCATGCGATCTATCTCTGCGTACATGAGCTTCTCAACAGCAGGACTAACCGGATAATATCGTTGTTTGATTGGCTTCACATCCCCTATATCAATATGATGCTTGATTAAAGAGGTGCGTCCTAGACCTTGTTTTTCGTAATTGGGAAATAATTCCACAACCGACTCTAGTTGTAATAATTCACGATCGGACAACGGATATTTCAAATTTTCTGTAGTGTCCGTTTCTACCGGCGGACCAGTTATAGAAGAAATTACTCCTGGGGCGAGATTGAAAATTCGCCAAAAGTCAATTCCTAATATTAAATTATGCACGATAGAGGGTATGACGTATAATTCTATATCTTTTGCTTGCCCATTATAGACCATACGCACAATTAATGTTCCAAGCACATTGTGACTTGTTCCATCTGCGGTTTTGACGTGCGAGGTTATTGGTTTGTATTGGGGATATTGACAAAACTTTGTTTTATCTAATTCGGAACCTATACAGCTGATATTTGCGCCGGTATCTAATAAACCTCACTCTTCAAAGTCTAAGAAAGAAACCTTTGCATAGCTACGCATATCGTTGCTATTCTGAAAAACCGTAGCGATTAGTAATCTTCGCTTCTTTTTCAGCATCCCTATATGCTTTCTTCGCCGGCAAGTATTTCTTCGGCACGCTTTTGATTCGCTTGAAAATATCCTATTCCTAACTTCTATATAATTACGTAATCTTTCATGATATGGCTTAAAACGAATTCCATTTTCGATTAAGATACTAATAGTCTCAGATACAGGTACATCGGGAACCTGTAGATCTTCACTTATTTTGGAGGCATCCGGCTGTTGGAGGCTGCCCCCTTCTTACGGTTTTCCGAAAGCCGTTGGCATGTTTGACATTGTGGCTTGTAAACATTTGGGGTACCACATCCATAACAAAACACGCGTCTATCCGCAAGACAATCCTCCCATCTATGACCTTGTTTTTCATAATTCCAACAGACAATTTTCGAGGTAACTTTGTCAATCGCGGCAACTTCCTCGATTTCTTCAGGCTCAGCATCATGTTCTTGGTCTGGTCCTTCTAGAGAATAAACACGATAACCACCTGGTTCTCGGGGTTTTAATGGGGCTGGTCGGATTCGACCGATTTCTCGCAGAAAATTTTCTCGCTTTTGCACCAATCTTCGCAAATGAGCTATAGAATAAATTTCTTCAAAAAGCAATCTATCTTTAATTTCAGGCAATAAATTATTCTGGACTATTTCAATTAAGTCATCTTCTAAAATACTAGAAGGTAATCTATCCATTAATTGACAGATACTTTCATAGAAGCTTTCAAAATTTTCGCCTGGTTTTTGTTTACGAGCTCGAATTTGCTCGCGAATTTCATTGTTAGTACGACTCTCTCTATATTGCGCCCATATGGCTTGACAAAATTCAGTCCAATTCCGATTTTCCGCTTGCTTGTGGTAGTGCCAGTACCAATCCCTAGCCTTTCCGATTAAAAGCAAATGGATATTATCGCCCTAAAGATTCAAAATCGCCTTGTAAGTTTTCTTGGGTCAATATTTTAACTCGATATAAAAACTCTTCGACCGACAATCCTTGTGAGGTTCCATCAAAATGTACACCCCATTTTTGAATCACGTCTGTAACTTTGTACGGTATGAAACCCTTGCGACTATTAAAGGAACCACCAAGGTGGCTTGGAGTGGGTAGGCATCTCTTCTGCAGATACTATACGATCCGCATTCAATGGCCTTGGCATATTTGCTAACAATCTGCTAACCGTCTGCTCTACAATCTCCTGAACGCTTTGTAGAGTAATAACAGGTGGTGGAGGTTGGCGACGTGGACGACCTTGTTTTCGCGCTGGTCTATTACCAATTTGCAATTCCGGTTGTTGTCTTTGTCGACCTTCGGCTTGCTGTGTGCTATGGCTCACATCTCCCGCTGCGATATTCACACTACTATTTTCCAGCGATTGAGCTCCTACAAGATCTGATTGTTGGGGTAGAACATCTCTTCTCGCTTTTCCAACAGCTCTGGTGACGGGACGAGTAGGTTTAGGCAGTGATCGTTTGGCAGGTGAGCAATTTCCGACTACCCTTTTCAGATCGGCTGCACGTAAATCAGTGAAGCAATTTGGACATTCCGCCTTGCTTTCTAATCTATTTTCAATACATTGTTTATGAAACACATGTTGACATGGAGTGAAACAACAAGGTTGCGTATCCGACATGGTCTCACTACAAATTAAGCATATGCTTACCTCAGATGTTGCTGAAGGCTGATTACTGGAAAAACTGAGCTGTAGCGGCATTTTAATCTCATAAATCTTCCTTTGTCATTTTTGGGATCGAAAACTAATATTGAAATGAAGTAAAAAAAAAACGTCGTTAACTACACACATTTTCCTTGGGGGGTTTGTTAAATGGGCTAGTGATTTTACAGGCAATTCTCCACTTGTAGAATGATCAACCGATGATACTGTCAAAATCTAGCGGTCGAGGATACGTTGTCCGTACTCCTCGAATATCCAGCTAAATTTCACACAGATCTCTTAACTCATCATCTGACAAATTTTGAACTAAAATGTATGGCAACTCAATATATCACTCAAAATAACTCCTAATTTCAGAAAAATTTTATTTATCTAGCTTCGGTCGAACGTATTCACATGCGCAAACACTCGAGTTCCAGAAGCAGAGTAAATAGTATTTACTAAATAAAAGAAAATTTAAAAATGTATAATAAGATCCGTACGAAAGCAAAACGAGCTATCAATCTGAACTGTCTCTTTCCGTTTTATTTTCAGAAGTTGTAATTGGAATATTTTTTTCCGGATTACATTTGAATTGTCAGGCTTACCTGGTCTAACTAATCGGTTACTAACAACAATTATAGAGTTCCAAAGTAGCTGAGACTTTTCCGATGTACTCCACAAAAAAAACAGAACAGATTTGGAAGCGATCACGAGTTCTGTAAAGGATGCTTAACAACACGTTATTGCACTCTACACACATCTCTCGCTTCTTATTTGGGGGCTTACAACTTGTAACCGCGTTAATGCTTGCAACAACTCTGCAAGTAACATCGATGCGGGTCACACGATGTTGGGTGTAACACGAATGCTGACCAAAAATTCTTTCTGGTGACATTCCTGCTTGCCAAAGATTCTGTCGCATCATTTCTGTTGCGAAAGATTCTGATAGTAAACTGTTGCTGTTACTGCTGCGGGCCCCACGTTGGGCGCCAAAAATCCTATAGTGACAGTAGTCGAAGTTTGTAGTAGCTATCTCTGGCCCCCGGTTGGGAGCCAAAAAATTTATAGTAGTAATATAAGTTGCTAGCTAACTGGCTGTTGATGAATAAGTGTCCGTATTTCTTAACACTAACAATGTTAAGGACATTTGCACTTCTTGCCGACTTCTTCATTTGTCGGATATAGTCAACCGATCGGGACCCTTCAACGAACTAGCTATGTTCGGGAATGTGGGCGGGGTTTTTGTTGTTATATCTCGACACACTACTTGAATGATATTTATAAGGTCCCTAAAAGCCCTGTTGGGGACTATGTGAATGCATTGACCATTCCGGTCAATCAACACGAACTAAAAAAATTCAGAAACAAAATTAACACTCAAACCAAAAAGGGGAAATGGGATAAATTGTAAATTTGGGATTAAAGGAGACAGTAAGGGAAAGGGGCCCAAGGATACGGCTGAAGCTACCTATGACCTGCAAGGGTAAATGTAGCTGCAGATCCCCATTTGTGCAAGTTACCTCATTTTAGTTTTACGACTCCATGACTAGGAAGAACAACAAATTTAATCTCTCATTTTTTTCAAACTTTCAAACATTATAATTCTTTAATTCCAGCATAAATGATTTTTTTAACCTAAGCTTAACATTATCAGGGGTTTGCATGACTATGTCATGGTAACATGTTTAAAGAATTGAAGGTATTAGATTAGGGGGGCTGGATGCTTAAATCTAATAATGGACTAGTTGCTACAAGTTGCTTACATTGGATTTTATTTTATTTATTTATTTTTATTCATGGATATTCTTTCAGTGTATTTGGTTCAAAACTTAACTAAACCTAATTTTCTTTATCAACTTATAATTTCATTGGAGTTGTTTTTTTATTCAGGTAATTTTTATTGACAATGGTTTTGTGCAATGTCCGTCATGCTGTCTGTCCGTCTGTCCGTCTGTATGAACGCGCGTTCCTCCGACACCCTTAGAGATAGAGACTTGAAACTTGGAACGTATACTGGAAAGTACCCTCAAAAGTTAAAGTGTCTTGGGTTTGGACCTACGTCCACTAGGGAGCTAGAAAACCGCGAAAATCAATTTTAGCAAATCGCTAAGTCCCCATATCTCTTACAATTTAATGAATACAGTCACCAATTTTGGTTGGTAGGTTGTTGGCGAGGTCCTTGAATGATTGGCATTTGCCACGCCCACCTCCAACGCCCCCATCACCCCCGCCCCTAAAATTTTCAAATGGCTATATCTTCCGCAGTTTTTTAGTAGGGAACGTCAAATTTGGTAGGTATATTACTGGTAGTCGCCTTTAAGAACCGATAACAAATTTGTGGTGCCACGCCCACACCTGCGCCTATAATCGACAATTCCGATTGTAAATCGATAACTCCGTATATCTCCGAACATTTTAAAGATAGAGTGATTAAACTTGGAAGGTAATTTGCTGGTAACCTCCTCCGAAGATTGGCATACCAATTTTTGTACCACGCCCACATCCGCCGCCCCAGGAACTTCGTCCCTAGAAATTTAAAATGCGCATATCTGCCGTAATTTTTAAAAAGCTAGAGTCGCAAAATTTTGCAGGTATGTTACTGGTAACACCCCCTAGGATCGATAAAAAAATTGGATGGCCACGCCCACTCCACCTCCCTAAACCGATACACCTGTTGGTGTAAATCTATAAACCTATATATATCACGCAATTTGAAAACTTAAGTCACCAAATTTTAAAGGTTTATTGCTAGTAATACCCTTCATAAATGTGGAAAACAAATTTTGGACCACGCCCACTCCCGCCCACAAAAAACGAAAAATGCCTGTATCTCCCGCAATTTAAGAGTTACAGTCACCAAACTTTGAAGGTATATTACTAAGATCGAACTCCAAAATTTTTTCGGCCACGCCCACTCCATCCCCCAAAACCGATAAACATCCATATCCCACGCAAGTTAATTAATGTATTAAAGCTTGGTTCAGGGTATATGGTAGTCGAGCTCACTCGACTACAGCCTTCTTACTTGTTTTATTTCGTATTTTGTATTATATTTGTTTTTTTTTATACTATTATACCATTCTGGTATAATAGTATATTGGTTTTGTGCAATGTCCGTCATGCTGTCTGTCCGTCTGTATGAACGCGCGTTCCTCCGACACCCTTAGAGATAGAGACTTGAAACTTGGAACGTATACTGGAAAGTACCCTCAAAAGTTAAAGTGTCTTGGGTTTGGACCTACGTCCACCAGGGAGCTAGAAAACCGCGATAATCGATTTTATCAAATCGATAAATCCACATATCTCTTACAATTTAATGGCTACAGTCACCAATTTTGGTTGGTAGGTTGCTGGCGAGGTCCTTGAAAGATTGGCATGTGCCACGCCCACCTCCGACGCCCCCATCACCCCCGCCCCTAAAATTTTCAAATGGCTATATCTTCCGCAGTTTTTGAGTAGGGAACGTCAAATTTGGTAGGTACATTACTGGTAGTCGCCTTTAAGAACCGATAACAAATTTGTGGTGCCACGCCCACACCTGCCGCCTATAATCGACAATTCCGATTATTAATCGATAATTCCGTATATCTCCGAACTTTTTAAAGATAGAGTAACCAAACTTGGAAGGTAATTTGCTGGTAACCTCCTCCAAAGATTGGCATACCAATTTTTGGACCACGCCCACATCCGCCGCCCCCAGGAACTTCGTCCCTAAAAATTTAAAATGCGCATATCTGCCGTAATTTGCAAGCTAGAGTCGCAAAATTTTGCAGGTATGTTACTGGTAACACCCCCTAGGATCGATAAAAAAATTGGATGGCCACGCCCACTCCACCTCCCTAAACCGATACACCTGTTGGTGCAAATCGATAAACCTATATATCTCACGCAATTTGAAAACTTAAGTCACCAAATTTTAAAAGGTATATTGCTAGTAACAACCTTCAGAAATGTGGAAAACAAATTTTGGACCACGCCCACTCCCGCCCACAAAAAACGATAAATGCCAGTATCTCCCGCAATTTACTTAACAGAATACTTAACACATGCTGTTAATTTTGGCGCAATGCTGCTTATCGTGCAATTTGCTCACTCTTAATCGAGCGCGTCAAATTGTGCCTCCTCTTTTTTTATAAAATTTCTCAATTTTGTATAAAATATTAATTCTAGTAGTTCGATTGTTAAAATTCAAAACTAACAACGATATTTTTTTAACGCGATAGTTTAATCGCTTGCTCACAGCAGCTCTACACGAGTCAATTTAGCATCACAAAAGAAACACGAGAATTTAGTCCGATTAATATAAATATAAATTTATAATTATTTAAATATATTTTATATTTCTAATATATTTATATATATATATATATATTAATATATTATATTTATAAATATTAAATTAATTTATGTAATGGTATAATAGTATTTCGCTGTCGGTTGCGTCCGACTGCAACGTTCTATCTTGTTTTTTTTTTTTTTTTTTTCATTTTCGGTTTTCATTCATTTAAATATGATTTTTTTCAGTGTAACTTCAAATTTGTTTGGCTTTCTAATTAGTTACAGCTATTTTTTTGTTTGCTTTGTTCTCGAATCAATTCATTTTTCACTGCTGTGGATAAAGGTTTATTGGTATGTGCATTCGTTTCAGAGTAATTTTATATATATGCATGTATGGGAGACTATAGAAATTTTTTTTTTTTTTTTTTTTAAGAGTGGGGATTATTTTACATAAGATTGCCGAATTTGGTTATTTTACTATTTTGCTCTGTTTTTTTTTTTTTACGGTTTTACGTTAATTGTTAATACAAAGGCAGAATACAAAGATCGGCATTAAAATTTTTAAGGGTTAACAACAAATCATCATCACCAACAAAGAGAGCGGAGAGTGCAAAAGCTTTAGAGCTGCATTATGATCGGAGCTTACGCTCACGCTCGTTTTAGCTCGCTCTCTCTCTCTTTGTTCTTTTCGCTTTGTCCACACGTGCACAAGCCTGCGCTGGCTGGTACAGTGGGCCAATGCGTACAATCACTCACCCAAATTATTCCACGATGAAGGCCTTCCCGTGTGGTGTTGTTGTTATTATTATACTATTATACCAAAATGGTATAATAGTATATTGGTTTTGTGCAATGTCCGTCATGCTGTCTGTCCGTCTGTCCGTCTGTATGAACGCGCGTTCCTCCGACACCCTTAGAGATAGAGACTTGAAACTTGGAACGTATATTGGAAAGTACCCTCAAAAGTTAAAGTGTCTTGGGTTTGGACTTACGTCCACAAGGGAGCTAGAAAACCGCGATAATCGATTTTATCAAATCGATAAATCCACATATCTCTTACAATTTAATGGCTACAGTCACCAATTTTGGTTGGTAGGTTGTTGGCGAGGTCCTTGAAAGATTGGTATGTGCCACGCCCACCTCCGACGCCCCATCACCCCCGCCCCTAAAATTTTCAAATGGCTATATCTTCCGCAGTTTTTGAGTAGGGAACGTCAAATTTGGTAGGTATATTACTGGTAGTCGCCTTTAAGAACCGATAACAAATTTGTGGTGCCACGCCCACACCTGCGCCTATAATCGACAATTCCGATTATTAATCGGTAATTCCGTATATCTCCGAACATTTTAAAGATAGAGTAACCAAACTTGGAAGGTAATTTGCTGGTAACCTCCTCCAAAGACTGGCATACCAATTTTTGGACCACGCCCACATCCGCCGCCCCCAGGAACTTCGTCCCTAAAAATTTAAAATGCGCATATCTGCCGTAATTTGCAAGCTAGAGTCGCAAAATTTTGCAGGTATGTTACTGGTAACACCCCCTAGGATCGATAAAAAAATTGGATGGCCACGCCCACTCCACCTCCCTAAACCGATACACCTGTTGGTGTAAATCTATAAACCTATATATATCACGCAATTTGAAAACTTAAGTCACCAAATTTTAAAGGTTTATTGCTAGTAACAACCTTCATAAATGTGGAAAAAAAATTTTGGACCACGCCCACTCCCGCCCACAAAAAATGATAAATGCCTGTATCTCCCGCAATTTACTTAACAGAATACTTAACATATGCTGTTAATTTTGGCGCAATGCTGCTTATCTTGCAATTTGGTCACTCTTAATCGAGCGCGTCAAATTGTGCAACCTCTCTTTTTTATAAAATTTCTCAATTTTGTATAAAATATTAATTCTAGTAGTTCGATTGTTAAAATTCAAAACTAACGGCGATATTTTTTTAACGCGATAGTTTAATCGCATGCTCACAGCAGCTCTACACGAGTCAAGGTAGCATCACAATAGAAACACGAGAAATTAGTCCGATTAATATAAATATAAATTTATAATTATTTAAATATATTTTATATTTATAATATATATATATATATATATATTAATATATTATATTTATAAATATTAAATTAATTTATGTAATGGTATAATAGTATTTCGCTGTCGGTTGCGTCCGACTGCAACGTTCTATCTTGTTTTTATTGTTGTTGTTGTTCTTGTATGTTTGGGGGGGCTTGGTTTCAATACTTGATATAAAAGAAAATGATTGGTATGGAAAAGTTTGGTTTTTTTTTTCTAACTTATTCTCTCTTTTCCATTTATGCACACTGTACACCGTTTTCTTTACCGTTTAACACTCTTCTCACAGCGAACGAAATTGATTCGAGCAAACCAAACCAAACCAAAAAAAAATGTTGCACTTGAACCTAACAATGATTTTGTAACTTATTTTTTTGATTTTGATGTTTATTATATATTATATTTTTTTATAATATTATAATTTATTGTGGACTTCTGCGCCGTCGGCAGCCGGACTTTTTGCTTTAATTGTGTTTAGGGGTATTTTGTTGTTAAGGTCACTGCACTAGTGTTTGTTGTAGTTTTCTTTTTACGTGGGCATTGCAGTTATGAATGTATATATATAAATATATCTGTATATATATATATAGTGAGATATCCAGATCACGCAGATCTCTCATGTCCACACTCACGCTTATCATACAGCATGTCAACATCGCAGACGCACTTTCTGTTAATAGAATCATAGCAAGCAAAATAAGATAAGCATAAACAAAGAATGCAACTATCAAAAGAGACCCCTACATAGATGGCATGTCAAAGTATCATACAGCATGTCAACATCGCCACCGCACTTTCTCTAAATAGAATCATAGCAGGCAAGATAAGATAAATATAAACAAGGAATGAAAAAGAGACCCTCCACAAACAGACCATGAGATAGAAGCAAGTGCGAGGTCTCCTCATAGATTAAACCACTAGCATAAGCAGAGTTATTTTGTACACGAAGCCGAGAAGACGTGACCTTTCTGTTTAATAAAGAATTATATTATTTCTAAAAAAAACATTGTCGGATTTTTCAATTGGCGGAGCCGGTACAACACTCTCATTGGCGCAGCCGGTAGGATACTTTAAAAGATTTTTACAATTGCGAAACGTCGTGATCCGTGAAAGGAAACGTACTAGTGTTACGCGTAAATTTCGAAAAGTATCCGCATAAGGACCCCGCGATCCGTGAAATCTTTTTTTAAAAGCAAAGTAAAAACAACGCGAAACGACGACGAGGAGAATTTTTTTTTTGTGTGAACAATTTTTTTATACTATTATTGTTGAGCTATTGAGCTTTTTCAATAGCTATCGAATTTTTCCAAAGTCGCAAAAATAAATAGAAATGCACCGAAATTTGCTTTTCTTTAAATTTAGTTTATTTGCCTTCGTGGCCAAACTTAAAAATAGTTATAATTGTTAGTTATAAGCTCCGAGTTGAGCTTAGCACTTTTAATTATACGAATTAACTATTTGGCAAGCGGTGTCGAATACCGTGCCGCGACTTGAATTCTCGATTGACGAAATAGAACTAATTAGCTGCCGAATTGCAGCTGCTGCTTGCGCTCAGCAAAAAGAAAAAAGGCAAGCAAAGTGAAAACAAATGCAATAAAACGAAATGCAAATGAGCATATATAAAACAACAGTTATGATCGTTACGTTAATTTGCTCTTTATGCTGCGCAGAGCATAACTTATCAAAGAGAGAAATATTAAAAGAGAAGCTGCTTTACTTGTTGTTTGGCGCGCTTACTTGCGTAACCAAACATTCTCCCCCCGTTGAAAGACACGGGCTTTCAACAGCATCCTCTTTCGGCAGCACACACAACTTGCGCACAGCTCTCTTTATTGTTCCAGTTGACGTCTTGAGAACAGCTACTCGGGATACGCCGTCAGCACCAGCAACAAGCTCGACCACACGAGCCAGTGGCCATTTAAGGGGTGGCAAGTTTACATCCTTTACAAGGACAACATCGTTGATGTTAACACCCGGGTAGGATGTTCTCCATTTGGACCGTTGCTGAAGAAGCGTTAAATATTCATCACGCCAACGACTCCAGAAAATTTGCTGATAATAAGCTATACGCTGCCATCGATCTAGGCGGCTAACGTTTAGCTTGGTGACATCAGGCTCCGGATAAAGTGTGAGTGGCGCAGTGCCAAAGAAGTGCGCAGGAGTTAACACATCCAGATCTGCAGGGTGCTCTGAAAGTGGAAAAAGAGGTCGAGAGTTTATTATTGCCCCAATGTGGCAAACCAGTGTGCGCAGATTATCCAGGGGCAAAACCGAGGGTCCGACCGACCGATAGAAATGGTATTTTGCTGTCTTCACCGCCGCCTCCCAAAGTCCACCAAAGTGTGGTGAGCGAGGTGGGATGAATTCGGTTTCACAGGTTTCCGGTTCGACGTTCGCACTTGAAGACGAAGGCGGCATTGGCGCCACCGGCGGCTCCTGTGGCACTGGCAGCATCAGCGGTGGCGGCGGCGACGATAGTGTCGCAGTGAGGAGAGCATCAATAGCCGCCGCTGCGGCAGCAGCTGCTCGCGTCTGGGGACATAGCGCACTGGGTAATGGATAAGCGACTAGCGATGATTGTGGTGGCGGTGTGGCATGAACGAAATTCTCCCCATCCAGATGATATAGATCCAAGTATTCGTTGTAAATATGATTCCAATCTATGTGCGGCTCCACAAGAGAGATGTGATTCAAATCCAGATACTCCTTGATGAATGCTGAATATTGCGACTTCAAACCAGGATTACGTTCTAATTTGCGTTCCAGGTTGCAAAAACGACGATATGCCTGCTGATACGAATCTCCAATTAGATCCACAGCATGCTTGACTGGAAGGCGAACCGAATATTCGCCAGTGTCCAAACGAGCAAAAGTTTGTTTAAAATGCGCTTCACAATCAAGTTCCTCCTTGGTAGATTCGTTGACTAAACGGGAACACGATTCTACCTCCCTAAACCGACGAACGGTTTCATCAAGCTTGTGATCTGGGCTTGGATTTGGCATCAGAACCGAGCTAGTGACCATCAATGAGGCAGGGCTCGCTGAAGAAGTTCCTCCTGTCACTATCCAGCCCAGTTGAGTTTTTTGAAGAATGGGCAAACCAGGAGCGATTTTGATTTGACCGACACACAACAATTCAAAAAACAGGCCAGCTCCAATCAACAAATCAATTTTGTGCGCCTTGAAGAACTCTGGATCAGCCAAGCGAATGTTTGAGGGTATATTCCAGAGCTCAGTGTTGACATCGTAGCTAGGCTGATTTCCAGTTATAGACGGAGCTACGAGAACTGAGATATTGGCAGAGTACGCAGATGCTCGCGATTGAAAACTTATATCGGCTGAATAGCCTTCTGAGGCAACAGTAGACTCCCCCAATCCTGAGATCAAAGTAGGTGAGCGATGCTTGCGCAGCTGGAGGTGTTGAGCTAAACGAGTTGTGATGATGTGCACCTGCGATCCAGAATCCAGTAGCGCTCGGCAAGGGACTAAAACTCCAGTACGACTTCTAATGTTGATTACAGCAGTTGCCAAGAGCACCACGTCTTGACTAAGATTTTGGGCTACAAGTGTTGCCGAAGGGTTTGCAGCAGGCGGATGCGAAGCAAAGTTAACTTGAGAACCGTCAATCTGATTCTCAAAATGCAGAAGCGTATGATGCTTGGCCTTGCAGCGGTTGCAGGTAGTGGAGCTGCAATCCTTTAGCCGATGACCTTTACACAGGCAATTAATGCAAAGGTTGAGTTTCTTTACCTCTCGTAGACGCAGTTGCGGAGACAGATTTCCAAAACGGGAACAGTTATAAATTAAGTGGCCAAAGGTCTCACAGAACACACATTTATTTGTGTTGGAATTAGTAGCGACAAAGGCCTTTCTGCTAGTGTTAACGATTTTGCTACTTTTTCCCACCTTAGAGCTAGGCGTATACGTTGCCATAGCGTGTTCCACATTTTCCAACCTTTGACATCGTCGATCCAGAAATTCCAAGAACTGCTCACAAGTCGGAATAGTATCCATCGGTGCTGTCTCCTCCCAACTGATCTGCGTTGCCTTGTCCACTTTCTGCAGCAAACTGTGCACGATAATGAAACCCGCAATCTGCTGAACGGTGCCCAGGCTTTGTAGAGCGCGCATGTTGGAGTTAACCGTATCCGAAAGGGTTCGAAGTTTTACCGCTGATGACGACTCGATGCAATCTAATCCCAATATCTCCGTGATATGTGCTTGGAAAATGAGACGCTTGTTGTTAAACCGTTTTTTAAGCAGCTCCAATGCAACTGGATAGTTAGCGCTGCTGATTTCCAACGACGAAACACTATCCAAGGCTGATCCTTTCAGACACGATCGCAAGTGCTGAAACTTCTCCACATCCGAAAGTCCTAAGTCCGCATCAATGATTGAAGAGAACATCGCTATGAACTCTGCAAACTGTGTATATCCTCCACTAAACTCGGGCAGCTTGATCTCAGGCAACCGGATTCGGCTTTGAGACAAGGTGTGATTGTCACCACAGGACTCTTGCCTCATAGTCGAGCACAACGGCGAAGATAACTTTCGTTTGTTAATTTCGCGTCGCAAGCTAGTTTCAACTAATATTGATAAGTCATCAAAACATGCCCGTAATTCACTCCCGATTTCATCATAATCCAGCTCCTCCAACGCGTCATGCATATTGTAAAATTCCTGCTTAGCACTTTCCAACGCCTTGAGCCGAACAGCCAACTCTTCTTCGCTGAGATTCACAATTTGCTCCGGAGCGATAGCTTTGGCCATCCGTTTTACCTGCTCATCAATAGCTTTGGCCTTGGCTTTGTAAAACGCGGCAGTACGAGACTGAACGGCAGCAGAATTATGCATTTTAATATTCCTTTAGGAATCACGGAATTTTTCACTACAACTTTAACACACCAGTTCAAACGACGCAATGTCAATTGGGGGCAAACACCTTGTTCATAAGCGCAAGCAAAACGAAAACGGGACAAACAATAACAATGCAGAAACGGCTGCTGCAATTGTTTAAGCAAACGCGATAAGCGAATCGACTGCGCAGGCGCCAATGTCAATTTGAGGGCAAACACTTGAACCGAAAGTGAGCACAAAACAAACCGAGAATATCGAAAACAATGCAAGAGCGCGGGCGCAAGTTTTATTAACTCTTTACTTTAAATAATTTGTATTTATTTAAACAAACAGAGCTAATTAATCACTATGTTATGTTTTGTATTGTTGTTTTGTTTGTGATGTTGTTTATTAAACGCACTTAATAAACAAGAAAAATCACGTCGGGGTCACCAATGTTGAGCTATTGAGCTTTTTCAATAGCTATCGAATTTTTCCAAAGTCACAAAAATAAATAGAAATGCACCGAAATTTGCTTTTCTTTAAATTTAGTTTATTTGCCTTCGTGGCCAAACTTAAAAATAGTTATAATTGTTAGTTATAAGCTCCGAGTTGAGCTTAGCACTTTTAATTATACGAATTAACTATTTGGCAAGCGGTGTCGAATACCGTGCCGCGACTTGAATTCTCGATTGACGAAATAGAACTAATTAGCTGCCGAATTGCAGCTGCTGCTTGCGCTCAGCAAAAAGAAAAAAGGCAAGCAAAGTGAAAACAAATGCAATAAAACGAAATGCAAATGAGCATATATAAAACAACAGTTATGATCGTTACGTTAATTTGCTCTTTATGCTGCGCAGAGCATAACTTATCAAAGAGAGAAATATTAAAAGAGAAGCTGCTTTACTTGTTGTTTGGCGCGCTTACTTGCGTAACCAAACAATTATACCAAAATGGTATAATAGTATATTGGTTTTGTGCAATGTCCGTCATGCTGTCTGTCCGTCTGTCCGTCTGTCCGTCCGTCCGTCTGTCCGTCTGTCCGTCTGTCCGTCTGTATGAACGCGCGTTCCTCCGACACCCTTAGAGATAGAGACTTGAAACTTGGAACGTATATTGGAAAGTACCCTCAAAAGTTAAAGTGTCTTGGGTTTGGACCTACGTCCACTAGGGAGCTAGAAAACCGCGATAATCGATTTTATCAAATCGATAAATCCACATATCTCTTACAATTTAATGGCTACAGTCACCAATTTTGGTTGGTAGGTTGTTGGCGAGGTCCTTGAAAGATTGGCATGTGCCACGCCCACCTCCGACGCCCCCATCACCCCCGCCCCTAAAATTTTCAAATGGCTATATCTTCCGCAGTTTTTGAGTAGGGAACGTCAAATTTGGTAGGTATTTTACTGGTAGTCGCCTTTAAGAACCTATAACAAATTTGTGGTGCCACACCCACACCTGCGCCTATAATCGACAATTCCGATTATTAATCGATAACTCCGTATATCTCCGAACATTTTAAAGATAGAGTAACCAAACTTGGAAGGTAATTTGCTGGTAACCTCCTCCGAAGATTGGCATACCAATTTTTGGACCACGCCCACATCCGCCGCCCCCAGGAACTTCGTCCCTAGAAATTTAAAATGCGCATAACTGCCGTAATTTGCAAGCTAGAGTCGCAAAATTTTGCAGGTATGTTACTGGTAACTCCCCCAAAGATCGATAAAAAAAATTGGATGGCCACGCCCACTCCACCTACCTAAACCGATACACCTGTTGGTGTAAATCGATAAACCCATATATCTCACGCAATTTGAAAACTTAAGTCACCAAATTTTAAAGGTATATTGATAGTAACCCCCTTCATAAATGTGTAAAAAAAATTTTGGACCACGCCCACTCCCGCCCACAAAAAACGATAAATGCCTGTATCTCCCGCAATTTAAGTTAGTTAATTAAATAAATATAATTAATATAAATGAAATAAATAGTAAAGCGCTATTTTCTTAAAAATGTGTTAGTTATACAAATACATTATATCCTTATTTTTTCATGTATTGCACTTATGAATGCATTTATAATCAAATTCAAATAAAGTTGCCAGCACAAGTGAACTTTGTGACGCAAGTCCATTATTTCCAGCGTTGCCACTACATGCCAATTTAATTTTGGCGCAATGCTGCTTGTCTTGCAATTTGGTCACTCTGAATCGAGCGCGTCAAATTGTGCCTCCTCTTTTTTTATAAAATTTCTCAATTTTGTATAAAATATTAAATCTAGTAGTTCGATTCAATTTAATTGAAGGAACATAACTGAATTGAACAACAATTGATTTCAATCGAACTACTAGATTTAATATTTTATACAAAATTAAGAAATATATTATATTTATAAGAATTACATTAATTTATGTAACGGTATAATAGTATTTCGCTGTCGGTTGCGTCCGACTGCAACGTTCTATCTTGTTTTATCTTGTGAAAATTTTTTTTTTGAGAAAAACAACGAACGACGACGAGGGAGAACATTAGAATAATAACAATAATAAATCAAACAACGGAAAATAAATTTGTGCTTAATACAACAAACAAAGAAAAAAAAAAAAACAAACAACAAAAAGATGTCAGAATCATTAAACCAAGCACTCGGGCAAATCCGCCAAGCACCCATGTTCGGTGGAGAAATGGACGATGTGGGCAACTTTATCGAACGGATTGATCTCATCATGCGACTCTACCCAACCAGTGATGCGCGCCAAATCCTCATACTATACAGCGCAATCCAGATGCAGTTGTATGGCGACACGATGAGAACATCATTCAGACTCACCGGGAGACTGGGCAACACTACGGAGCATCCTCATCTCCACTTACAAAACTCAAACACCTTGTGAGGAACTCCTCAGAAGAGTGTACAACACATATTATGGAGGAAGTATTCGTAAGTTCCTCGAAGAACTCGAGCACAAATCACATGTAATAACTAATAAATTAGCACTAGAAAATAACCTAGAAAATAAAACATTGTATACAAAGGCATTAAATAATACAGTTAGGGACGTCATAAATAAGAGACTACCGGACAGATTATATATGCAGTTAGCAAGACACGACATATCCACAACTGACAAACTGAAAGCGGTAGCCCAAGAATTAGGGTTGTACGAGGACCGCATTCCTGAAAAAATAAATAATACATATTACAATAAAAATTATAATCAGAACCCAAGAATTTATCAAAATTTTAACACCACTTACAATCAGAATTTTAGGAGTCAACAAAATTTTAACCCCAATTACAATCAGAATTTTAGGAGTCAACAAAATTTTAATCCCAATTATAATCAGAATTTTAGAAGTCAGCAAAATTTTAATAGGAATCAGTACCCCCAAAATGAACCTATGGTTAACGAACCATTGTATAATGAATTTCAGCAAAAATTAAATCAGGGCAGAATACACAACCCTATGAATTATCAATCAAATAATAATAATAATAGACCACCTAACCAACCCATAAAAAGACAACGACCCAGTAACAGTGGTCAATCAAAAATGGATTGGGAGGCAAATTTTCATCAAATAGCCTCGGACAAAAACACAGAATCCCATTCATAAACATAGTTGTGAATAATATAAAATTAAGATGCCTGGTAGATACAGGATCATCGGTTAATATAATGAACGAAAATTTCATTAGCACCAAGCAAACTTTGTCCGACCGATCAGAAATTTTACATACATAATTTCTCAAAAAATTTTGATGTCCTCTTAGGCCGAACGTTCCTTAAGGATTGTAATTGTATGATCGACTATGAAGAAGAGTTTGTCGAATTAAGTAATTACACATTTTTATTTAAATACAATGATATAAATAAAGAGAATGATATAAAAAAAGAAAACGACCAGGAAAATAATTATGAAAACCCATCAGAGGTAAAAGATGAGCAAACAATATATGCATTAGAAAATGAGTTAATTGAAGGTAACCAATATCGCTTAGAACATCTAAACCAAGAGGAAAAAGCCACATTAAAAAAGATTTTGTTTAAATTTGACGACATACAGTATAGAGAGAGTGACAATTTGACTTTCACAAATACTGTAAAACACGTTATCAAAACAAAGAATGAGGACCCTTGTTATAGGAAACCTTATAGATATCCACAAAGCTATGACGAAGAAGTTAACAAACAAATGAAAGAAATGATGCAACAAGGTATCATTAGGCCATCAAATTCACCATACTGTTCGCCTATATGGATAGTACCAAAAAAAGAAGATGCATCCGGAAAGAAAAAATATAGAATTGTCGTCGACTATCGCAGCCTTAACGAAAAAACAATTAGCGATAAGTTTCCTATACCTGTAATGGATGAAATATTGGACAAACTCGGAAAATGTCAATATTTCACCACAATCGATTTAGCAAAAGGATTTCACCAAATTCAGATGGACGAACAATCAATCGCGAAAACAGCATTCTCAACCAAAGCGGGACATTTCGAATACACACGAATGCCATTTGGCTTGAAAAATGCTCCAGCAACCTTTCAACGGTGCATGAACAATCTTCTGGGAGACTTAATTCACAAACATTGTCTAGTTTACATGGATGACATAATAGTGTATTCCACTTCATTGGAAGAACACATATTAGCATTAAAGAAAGTCTTTGGAAAGCTCAGAGAAGCAAATCTAAAACTACAACTAGTAAAGTGTGAATTCATGAAAAAAGAAACTGAATTTCTAGGACATATAATAACAACAAAAGGATTAAAACCTAATCCAATCAAAATAAAAGCCGTTAAGGAATTTCCAATTCCTAAGACTCCCAAAGATATCAAAAGATTCCTCGGATTATGCGGATTTTACAGGAAGTTCATCCCAGATTTTGCCAAAGTTGCGAAGCCAATGACCATAAAGCTAAAAAAAGGATCAAAAGTAAATGAAAAAGATGAAACATACATAGAAGCCTTCGAGAAATTAAAGTTACTCATAGTATCCGACCCAATATTGGTATATCCGGATTTCAAGAAAAAATTTTCACTTACTACAGACGCAGGTAATTATGCATTAGGAGCAGTATTATCACAGGATCACAAACCAATATATTATGCTAGCAGAACTTTGAACGAGCACGAGATAAATTACTCAGCAATAGAAAAAGAATTATTAGCAATAATATGGGCAACCAAAAATTTCAGATCATATTTATTTGGTAGAAATTTTGAAATACTTAGCGATCACAAACCTCTCATATGGCTAAATAACATAAAAGAGCCAAACATGAAGTTACAAAGGTGGAAAATAAGACTCAACGAATTCGATTATGAAAGAAAATACATACCAGGCAAAGAAAACTATGTAGCTGATGCACTTTCACGAATTAAAACTGAAGAAAATAACATAGAAGAAAATTTTATGGGGAATGCTCAAGATAGCATAGTAGCAACAATGCATAGCGCAAACGAGGATAATCAAAATTGTATTCCAATCACAGAAAAACCATTGAATAATTTTAATCATCAAATAGAATTTATAAAAGCAAATACCGAAGAAATAAAGAAAATTAGTTATTTTCACAAAACTAAGATTATAATAACTTACATAGAAATGACACCGGAAAAAGCAGAAGAGATCATAAAAGAATATCTTTGTGCAAAACCCAGCGTTATATACTTCCCACATGAAGGTGACTACACAATATTCCAAAAAGCTTATTTAGAAATAATACAAAGAGATTGTCCGATAAAAATTATGAGAACCACAAATAAATTAAGAGATATCCAAACTTATTCAGAATTGAAACAGACCATATTAAACGACCATACAAAACTTTTACATCCAGGAATAGAAAAAACTATAGTAACGTTTAAAGGAAAATATTATTTCCCGGATTACCAAAAACTAATTCAAAACATAATTAACGAATGCCAAATCTGTAATACGTCAAAAGTGGAACACAGGGACACAAAATTTCGTTATGAAATAACACCTGAGATTTTCAATCCTAGAGAAAAATACGTCATAGATTTTTATATGATCAATAATAAGCAATTTTTATCATGCATAGATGTATACTCAAAATATGCTACATTAATAGAAATACATGGTAAAGATTGGTTAGAAGCAAAACGAGCATTATTAAAAATATTCAACGAAATGGGAAAACCATTAGAAATAAAAGCAGACAAAGACTCAGCATTCATGAGTACAGCATTAAAAATTTGGTTAGATTCAGAAAATGTTAAAATTAAAATCACAACAAGCAAGAACGGAATATCAGACATAGAGCGGTTTCATAAAACAATCAACGAAAAACAAGATAGAACAGCGGAATACTATTATACCTTAATTTGTGTACAGTTAATCGTTTATCGTTATCGGGGGCGGGAGTGGGCGTGGCCCAAAAAATTTTGGAGTTCGATCTTAGTAGTATACCTTCTAAGTTTGGTAACTGTAGCTCTTAAATTGCGGGAGATACAGGCATTTATCGATTTTTGTGGGCGGGAGTGGGCGTGGTCCAAAATTTTTTTTCCACATTTATGAAGGGTGTTACTAGCAATATACCTTTAAAATTTAGTGACTTAAGTTTTCAGATTGCGTGAGATATAAGGGTTTATCGATTTACACCAACAGGTGTATCGGTTCAGGTAGGTGGAGTGGGCGTGGCCATCCAATTTTTTTACCGATCGTTGGGGGAGTCACCAGTAACATACCTGCGACTCTAGCTTGCAAATTACGGCAGATATGCGCATTGTAAATTTCTAGGGACGAAGTTCCTGGGGGCGGCGGTTGTGGGCGTGGTCCAAAAATTGGTATGCCAATCTTTGAAGGAGGTTACCAGCAAATTACCTTCCAAGTTTGGATACTCTATCTTTAAAATGTTCGGAGATATACGGTGTTATCGATTAATAATCGGAATTGTCGATTATAGGCGCAGGTGTGGGCGTGGCACCACAAATTTGTTATCGGTTCTTAAAGGCGACTACCAGTAATATACCTACCAAATTTGACGTTCCCCACTCAAAAACTGCGGAAGATATAGCCATTTGAAAATTTTAGGGGCGGGGGTGAAGGGGGCGTCGGAGGTGGGCGTGGCATATGCCGATCTTTCAAGGACCTCGCCAACAACCTACCAACCAAATTTGGTGACTGTATTCATTAAATTGTAAGAGATATGGGGATTTATCGATTTGCTAAAATCGAATTTATCGATTTTCTAGCTCCCTAGTGGACGTAGGTCCAAACCCAAGACACTTTAACTTTTGAGGATACTTTCCAGTATACATTCCAAGTTTCAAGTCTCTATCTCTAAGGGTGTCGGAGGAACGCGCGTTCATACAGACGGACAGACGGACAGACAGCATGACGGACATTGCACAAAACCAATATACTATTATTACCATTCTGGTATAATAGTATAACTAAGAATAATCAATTCAGACACAAATGAAGAAAATAAGTTAACCAAATTCGAAATAATACTTTACACTTATAATCATAAAACAATACATAGCACTACTGGTAGAACACCAGCAGATATCTTTATCTATGCCGGATCACCAGCATACAATACCCAGTTGAAAAAAATTAAAAAGATCAATAAGCTAAATGAAAACAGAAAAACTTACGAAGTAGATACAAACTATAGAGAAATGCCACTTATCAAATCAAAAACAACAAATCCATTCAGGAAAACAGGCATAATAAAACAATTAGACAGCAAACATTTCGAAGAAACAAATAAAGGCCGAAGAATCATACATTATAAAACTAAATTTAAAAAGAAAAAGAATATAAACATAAATAAATATAACAATAATTTCAGGTCAACTACGGAAGATCCATCTACCAGTCCACCTGCTAATAATTATAATATTAACGCTAGCCGTAACTCAGAGTAACACCCAAAATATAGAAGTAAACCACGTAAAAGCACAAAACGGGTTTGTTCTATTTAAAACAGGCTCATTGGGCATACCCTCAGATTTCGAATACCATTGCCTAACAGTAAACTTAACAAAAACCGAAAATACCGAAAAAGATTTAATATCTCAGACACTTGATTTTAGTGCTCTACCCCAAATAGAGTACCTAGTAGAAAAAATTCATAGAGAAATGAACGGAATAAAGATAATCAAAAGACAGAAACGAGGACTCCTAAATGTAGTAGGAAAAGGTTACAAATATTTATTTGGCACATTACCTGAAGACGACAAAACAGAACTTACTGAAAAAATTGATGATTTACAAGCTAATAGCATACAGGTAAACGAACTAATCAAAGTCATAGAAGCAGTCAATCATGGCATACAAATAATGGACAGCATGACAGAAACATCACAACAGAACACAAAATTAAGTTTATTAATGTTTAACTTACAACAATTCACTGAATACATCGAAGATATCGAATTAGGGATGCAACTATCCAGATTGGGAATTTTTAACCCAAAACTACTAAAACATGATCATTTGCTAAATGTTGATTCAGAAAAATTGTTAAATATAAAAACATCAACTTGGATAAAATCCACAACAAATGAAATTATAATAATATCACATATACCAAAAACTCTGTCACAAGAAACTTTGTACTCAATAATACCATATCCAGATGAGAAAAAAAATATTTTAACCGAACTAGGGCTAACTATTAGAGATAAATATTATTTACACAAAAATAACACTTATTCAGCAACAAATAAGAAACCAATAGCAAACGAATGCATAAACGGTATTTTAAAACAAATAAAAGTTGAATGTAAATATACTAAAACAAGAAAAAATTATGAAATAAATTTCATAGAACCAAATGTAATATTAACTTGGAACTTACCTAAAACCACACTTAATCAAAACTGTATACCACAACAAGTCGAAATTTTAGGAAACAACATTATCAAAGCAACCAATTGTTCTGTTCAATTAGAAGATATCCAGATTTCAAATGTAATATCAGACTTTACGCAAACCATTTATATAAGTAATAATATAACTAAAACAGAGCCGTTAGCATTCTTAGAAACTAAAGAACTCATAAGAGAACATACAAAAACAAATAATACCTTGTTAATCATAAGCTTAACATTAGTGACAGTATTGTCAATAGTAATAATAAGCTATTCTTTGTTAAAATTCAAAAATTTACCAAAACAAATAACAATCAAATATAAGAATAATGCAGCAACGACACCACACGTCGAAGATGAAGAAAAAACAACCGCAGAAAACACCAACGACTTCCAGTTATACCCTATATTGAGCGCTTGAGGACAAGCCAATTTATAAGGGATGGGGAAGTGACATATCCAGATCACGCAGATCTCTCATGTCCACACTCACGCTTATCATACAGCATGTCAACATCGCAGACGCACTTTCTGTTAATAGAATCATAGCAAGCAAGATAAGATAAGCATAAACAAAGAATGCAACTATCAAAAGAGACCCCTACATAGATGGCAGGTCAAAGTATCATACAGCATGTCAACATCGCAGACGCACTTTCTCCAAATAGAATCATAGCAGGCAAGATAAGATAAACATAAACAAGGAATGAAAAAGAGACCCTCCACAAACAGACCATGAGATAGAAGCAAGTGCGAGGTCTCCTCATAGATTAAACCACTAGCATAAGCAGAGCTATTTTGTACAAGAAGCCGAGAAGACGTGACCTTTCTGTTTAATAAAGAATTATATTATTTCTAAAAAAAACATTGTCGGATTTTTCAATTGGCAGAGCCGGTACAACACTCTCACTCAAAAACGTAATTATATATATGTATATATGTGTAGGCACCTATATATTTTTGAATATTGAATTTTAATTTCGTTTTTGTTTCTCCCGCACACACAGTAAAACTGATCTGCTGCTTTGTTGCTCCAGAATTCCAGGCTTCTTATCCAGCCATCTGATTTTGTTCCTGCCGATCGTTTTTGGACTGGAATCCAGGTCTTCTACAAATTTTTCTAGCGATGGAACCATGTTCCGAAGAACAATTAGTTTTGCGCTAAATTTAAAATTAGCCGCGAAATAAATACCTGGTTCAATCGTAAGCTTGCAACGCCAATTATTGAGGTAAAGTAATGACACTTTAAGCCGTGAATAGCTTAAAAAAAATGTCGATTTGCTTTTCTCCTGCCACTGCCGGTTTTATAATTTTAACAATTATAAATTTGGCTGGACACGTCTTGATGCTCCTGGACCTTCAATCGAAAAGGCGGAAGCTTGATCGAAGAAGCAGCAGTTTCTTTTTAACAGCGCTGTTACCAAAGCTGTTAACAGTGTTGCTTTTCTCGTCGATATATCGCACGAGGGCTGTATCGGCTGATCGTTGGGTGCGCATTTTAACTTTCAAATAATAAATTAAATGGACTATGGGGCCATTACAACTTGTCATAGTTGTTGACGTCGTCGTCAATGTAGTGGTTGCTGTAGTAGTTGCCGGTGGATGTGTTGTAGTGTTTGTGCCGTTTGTGCTGGCACTTGTCCATGGTGTTATCGTGGTCGTTGATGTAGTGGATGCCGGTGTATGTGTTGTTGTGCTTGTGCCATTTATACTGGCACTTGTCCATGGTGTGTCGGCTGTACTCTCAGTGTGCGTGTTGCTTGTATATGTACATATACTATTTGCTGTAGTTGGTAATTACAATTGCGCCAACTTCTTGATACCAAGCATTGTATGCCTCATTTGTGCATCGTTGAGTTTGCGCGGGCAAGTATTGACGTCTGTGTTCCTCGTTACTGCTTGCTTTGCGGCTTCCTTCTTTGGAGGAGAGATGCCAGCGTCAACACATCTTTTCTCGCTTTCTGTTGACGCCAGCAGAATTGGCTCGACAGCCTTCCGCATGTATAGGTGTGTGCGGTTGCTTGGCTCGTGCTCGCTTCCTTCCACCATGGTCACCTCCAGCGTCGAATCCTCTGTGGCGTCGGAGTCGGGTAGGCTTGAGTACAGAGACCCACAGTAGGATGTCCCGTCCATCGGCTTGGTGGAGAAGTCCGAGTCGGGCGAGGACAGCAGCGAGACCGTTTCTACTGCGGGATCTTCTTGATCCATCGTCGCTTAGCTCGCAGCACTTGCTTTTATCCACACTTAAAAGCAGTCACTTCACTGTTGAAAATATTTCAATCTCAGGAACCAGTAAGACAGTGGACACTGCTTCCTCTCCCTGGTCCTTTGGTGCCAGCACTTTAGCTCGTGGCACTTGCTTGCTTTTAATCAAAGCTTAAAAGCAGCAGACACTGGACACTGCACTTCACTTGGGAGACAGTGCACGCTGTTTCCTCTCCCTGGTCCTTTGGTGCCTGCCCTTTGGCTCGCGCACTTGCTTGCTTTTATTTCAAAGCAGCAGACACTGGGCACTTCACTTGGGAGACAGCGGACTCTGTTTTCTCTCCCTGGTCCGTTGGCGCCAGCACTTTAGCTCGTGGCACTTGCTTGCTTTTATAAAACACTTAAAAGCAGCAGACACTGGACACTTCACTTCACTTTTATTACACTTATTGAAAATATTTTAACCTCAGCAGCTGTCATCCGTCTTGGTCGTCGCTGGTCTTCGCTGGTCTTCGCTGGTCTTCGCTGATCTTCGCTGGTCACCTCGTCGGCCCTGGATGCTCAGGAGTCAGGCCGGATGCTCAGGAGTCGGGCTCTCAATCCCACGTCTTGGGGCAGGATGTCGTCGTCGTCGTGTAGAGGGACTGCAGTTTCGATGAATTTATGTCACCAAAATTAGCCTTGACCACACGTATATCCAATATACGGAGGCAACCTTTTTTTTCAAATCAATTACTCGTCAGCTACACCACTGACGACATCTTTATTCAATTTATGTCATTGCCTTTCGAAACCACATTCAATCGGCAACTTATATAAATTTAAATAACAACAATAATAGAAAAAACGACTTATTGTATGGCTTTTTCTCTTTCTGTGGCCATGGCAGACACACAACAATAAATTCGCGGCCGATGTGCAAGATCCACCTCCACCTGATCCTGCAGGTGCGGGATCTGCAATCGGCGCGGGAATAATTTTATTTTGTTAATGCAACATAAGTATTTTTACAACATTTTTCGGCGCCTTATATGGCTAACAATGACGAAACTTAGATTAAGTTAGATTAAGTTAAATATAAGCTTATAGTACTAAGGAATTTTTTCTATTTTAAAAACTTCTTGCTACTTAGTGCCTATTGTTTGCATATTTCTATAATAAATTTTATATTTCAATTACTTATAGACTATTTGGTTTTTTTGGCTAACTTATTATAATATTTGGCCAGGTGCCGTGATAATTGAGTCACCTCTAGGTGCTCAGGTATTTAATTTTCTGCTTATTACTTAATAGCTATATTTTATTTTATTATATTAATTAACATACACTAGAATCTGCTGCGAATTGTTTAATTATTTACAATTCGCGCTCTTAGCTCATTTTTCTGCAGTGCTCCACCGAGCTGTTAACATGCCTTGCTCTGTTAACTCAGTTTTGCACTGGAGCTTTTGTACATTTATCGATAGCTCCCCGATCAGCTGTTCTGCTTGCTTGTTTACATTTTTAAGCGCAGTTTAATTATTTATTTTTGATAAATAATTATAGCATCGGTCCTCTCTGTTTTGACTCTGTTTTGTGAGTGTAGCAAGTTTGCAGTTGCATTGGGCGCAGCAGAGACTAGTGCAGCCTGATGCGCCCAATGCAGCCGCAAACCTGTTGATTTTGGGGTTACTTAAGTTTGTTGTATTTTTTGGCTAATTTAAATCTTCTTCACTTGTCAGGTCGACGATGCGGAGGATTCTTTCGATGATTGCGGTTGATGCGTTTATTAGCGCGGTGTCATCTGGAGCCGGTGTCCCATGCAGGGAGTGTGAGGAAAAGATTCTTGAGTTGGAGTCATAATCAGCAGTTTCTCTTTGCTCCATTACAGCATTCACGGTTACATCCTGGGGGGAAGCATTCGTGTGGCGTCAACCTGAGCATACATCTGAGCTGGACCAGGCGTGTTTGGAGCCGCATGTGGCCATGCGGTCGGTGTTGTTTGTTTTACCCCCGCCAGGCAAGGATGAGGATATTGGCTTCCAGTACCGTCGTTGTGCTGCAGTGCAGCCGCTGGCATCTCGTCTCGCCTTGCAGGCACAGGTGGTGAATTAGCAGGTGGTGTGGCAGCATGTGGTGGCGACTCAGCAGGAGCAGCATTTTGAAGTTCCAGTGAGTTTTGATGACATTTAATACCAGTTTGTATTTTTGTATTAATACTCATATTTGCCATTTCAGACACCGGAAATGCATGCGTTTCGCTTTCGCCAATCCGGAAAGGTTGTACGCGCATAGCTGGTGCGCTCTGTTCCGCACTGACCAGGTGAGTACATGCTCCATTTGAGTGGTATGCCAGGTTTTAATGGCTTTATTTAATGTTTTTGCAGAAGTTTGGGCAGCCTCTGGAATACGCTTGCCGATGTTCCATCCCGCGATGCAGGCTTAGGCGGTGAGGTAGCAGGCAGTGGAACAGCAGGCAGTGAAGCAGTAGGTGGTGGCAGTTCAGGGCACTCTGTCGCTGGTGTCCCGTCTTGCGCTGCGTGTTCAAACGGCAGCAGTTCGGAGGTGGGAGGAGGCTCAGGCGGTGAGGCAGCAGTTCGGTGGTGGGAGGATTTTGTACATAATGTGAGTCATGATTGTTATTGTCTATAATTTGTATATCATTATAAACACATTGATTTGCTATTTCAGTTATCACTGCCACGGGAGGTTCGGCTGCAGGAACCTGTGTAATGGTCGGTGCTCACCAGTTGGCATAATTGTGTTGTTTACACCGCAGACTGTTTGTGCGATGTAAAAGAAAAATAACAGAGCATGTAAAAGTCGGCAATAATTTTGTGTGCATTAAGTTCGCCGTGCGCGACAAAACAATACCCTAGCATACTTTGCTGAATGCAAAAGCTTTACTCAGCAGAGGTATTTAACCTCGGATGCACTCGGCCAACGCTCTCTTGTTTTTTCGTCGCATTAAAATTCGGCCGAAAGTGCACATCGACGGTGCCAATAAAAATTTAAAAAAACAAAAAAAGACTTAACCAAAAAGTAATTAATAAGTCACGTGGCGGAATGATAAAATTATTTTTCTGTGTGTTTAAAAGACGCTGTAATAAGTTGGAAAAAAATTCAAACCCACCAATTACGACCAATAAAAAAATTGGTGAAAAAAAAAACATTTACGAAAAAAAAAATTAACAATTTTGTGAAGAGACCAAAAATCGATATATTATAAATATATATTTTTTTTCGAACACTCGAAAAATAAAAACCAAAAAAACTACAATTGTGAAAAAATGAAAAGGTTGTAAAAAGACCCAAAATATATGTAGAATAAATATATTATTCTAACAAACAACATCTACAAACACACACACTACACACATTTCGTGGAAACAAATTTTAAAATACAACAAACGCCGTGGGAGCACCGCCGAAGTCCCTGGTCGACGCACGTCAAGCGGACATAACCTGCAGGAGGAACCACGCCGCGCCCTCTGGAGCACCAGCATCACCCCCCCTCATCATCAAGTGAAGTGCAGTGCCGGAAACATAACCCTAGTTTAAGTGATGCTCGCATCTAACCCCAGTTAAGAATTTAAGAGATGCCATTTTTTTTGTAATTTTTTTTCATTTCCCATGTTAAGCCGATCTTAACAGACAAGTGCCAAGTGTGGTGTAGTTAACCAAAATGTAATTGTTTAAAGTTTAAAAAAATTTATTGAATTGGTATCAATACCAATAATTAAAAGGCAATAACATTTAATAAAATGTGTGCCTAAAAGTAGGATTTATTATTTTTTTATTTTTTTTGTTCTAAAAAAATTTGCTTAATGTTTTTTTTTGATATATGCAAATATGTGTGATGGTGCAATTATATTAATTCACCTGATAAAAAAAATCTAAGTGTTCATGCATGGTTGAGTGAGTTGCGTGGTAACTACTTGATTTGCACTGTACCAGCGACGTTGAAAGGCCTTTCATCGCGGGATAACTCATGTAAGTTGCAGCCTTTGTTTTTATAAATTTGTGACATGGACGAGATTTAGAAAAAAAAGAAAGGTGGCTGATTAGTTTTCACCAACCGTCCCTGTGGCAAATTTTTTTTTTGTACTATCGACAATTTTCACCCCACCTATGCAGTGAAAGAACAGATTTATATAAAGAAAAAGGGGCAAAGAAAAAAAAATAAAAAAATGAAACCCCGTATATTTACCCATGTTGGCATATATTGAGATAAGAACAGAAAATTAATAATTTTTATCTAAAAGAAAATTTTATTTTGAATTAAATCGCTTGAAAAAAAAAAATATATTATTCATACCCACACTCGACACTTTGAAAGTAAAAATGGCATAGGTTAAGTTGCAACGAAAGGTATACATAAGCTATTTGTTACAAAACCCAATTTGGTAATTTCAACGCGTACCTAAAAGTATGCAATAAAAATAAAAATGTTAACTTGCGTAATTTAGTGCATACCAGAAAAAGTATGCTATGAAAAAATATTGTAATTTAACTTAGTCCAGCTAGAAAAATGCTATGAAAAAAAATAATGTTGTGAATTAGCACATACACGAAAATGTATGTGTATAAATAATATACACTCGTGAGCTTGAGTTGTAAATTCAGACTGGCTTGCTCTGACGAGCAAGACCTTATTTTATTGAAAATATCTTAAAACTAAATACATATGTTTCCTTATCTAACGCAGTCGCTTGTAAGACGACCACAGTGTAATTTCATCCCTCGCTATCCCTTGGGATATTCCACGAATAGCGTTATTAGGCCTCAAGTACCTATCCTTGAGTGTGCTGCCTGAGCCCGTTATCTTAGGGATATTCCAAGAATAGCGTGACCCGGCCTTAGGTACCTAACCTTGAGTGTTCTGCATGAGCCCGTTAGCTGATACCCAGAGCAACACATGTTCATACTTGAACATTCTCCGGGGGGCAGTAAATGTAATGTTGATCAACTCTCTATTTTGTACACATCTTATTCTTAGGTAAACTACAAGACCTACAATCAACACCGTCACTAAAATCAATGAGGCGTGTCCACTTGCAGTGAAAAAATTAAAGTCACCCAAGTGAACTTTGTGGTCGTTGAGATATTGTATTTTCTCATGCAGTTTCTTAAGTTCCTTTGTATTGTTGATTGTAAGCGAGCCAATTGGTGTCCATTCGAAGGGCGTTTCCTCATCTGCTTCCTTTATGAAGTGTGTTGAGTAGTTTACTTTAGCTGATGTGTGGAGACTCTGAGGGGCCTGTAGGGTTACTCCTTTAAATCTTAGAGAACATCCTTCAGTGTGGTCCAGGATGCCAACCTTCGGTAGTCGGACTAGTTGATGATGCGAGTCACTGCATTGGATCTGACCCGAAGTGTTCTCAAACGTTTTGAACAACCAGTGATTGTGGGGACCCAGTTTTATCCAAAAGGATCGCACCTTGTATTCATCCATTGAACAAAGCATTTTTGAGTGAGGCCTCATTGGAGTTGTCTCACAGAAGTTCTCTTCTGCATCTGTCCATGCCCAGTTTCCTTGGCAGACTCTTGTTTCCTCGTTTTCCCAACGGCACTTGTTCAGGTCGGCGTCAGACATTAAATGAAATGTGTTTAACGCCGTATTGTAGATCATGTAATTCGCTGCTACCGCAGGAATCATTTTTTGATTATTGCCGATGAACGGTATCGGAATAATCTTAAAAATGGCCTACTCCTGATTCAAGTACAATGGAATTTTAGCCTTGATTATGATCATATCATCCTTGAATATTCCGTGCGCCGCCAGAAGTTTGTAAGCTGTCTGAAGTTTATGCCCAGCAGTTTTCCCAGGTAATACATGGTTGCGTGGCATTACGTCCTGTACTTTATTAATCTCCTTCATCATTTGAGATGGCTTGATTAATATAGGATTCAATCTTCCCTGATTTAAATCCATGAACAAATTAATTATTTTTTCTTGAATTGATTCCGCTTCGTTGGTCCAATCCTTCAGTTGGAGAATGAGTAGCAAGAACTGAATTACCTCCCGATGTATTAGATATTGGACTTTGATTGATTCAGTGATATCATTCAATCTCTTAGTCATATCATTAAAGTTTTCGTTTACTTTTTCTTTCGTTGTTTTCACTAAGTTGACTGTTGCGTTGATCACTGAAGTCTGATTCTCCATATAGCTTTTTAAGTGTTCTTGGTTTGTCTTTAAGGTCTTCATGTTAACCATTGATATAACTTTTGATGAAACATCGAACCATCCGTTAGAGCATACAAAGACAGTCTCACAATATCGCTTCTTTCTTTGATACGAAGGTTCCATTATAAGATTATTATTTTCTTCTATTGCGTCCAATTGTCGTTTGACTCTCGCTGTCATTGATAGGCACTGTTGTTCAAATTCCATAAACTTGGGACATAATCCTTTAGCCTTTTCCAGTATTGCGGGAGCTTGCCGTGATACCTCCAAATAGGCTTGTAGATTGAAGTAGAATAGGAAGTCCCAGCTCGATGATGTTACTTCCACTTTTCCAATCTTTTCCAGAAATATTGCTGATTCGTTTTCTAGCTCCATTATTTGTATTTTTGAGCCATTTTGATTAGAAGTTATGACTCCAGTTGTCACGTGGAACATTATTAGTAGAGTTAACATGGTTGCTGCAGTCATGTTACTCCGTGCGCTTCTTCGTAGAGGCTTTTGCTCTTCCTCTTGTGTTGGTAACGGGCAAATTTTATTAATTGACCGTTTTATCTCGCCGTTGCTTGTTTTAATCATGACAACTCTGGCTTTATTGTCTTCTCCTTTGGCGGTGTTTATGATCTTTCCCATTGGCCATTTTCCTGGATGAGTATTTTCCTGTTTGATCAGTACCACTTGACCCTCTTTAAGGTTTTCTTTATCGCTTTGCCATTTTGTTCTTTTTTGAAGCGACACCAAATAGTCTTCTTTCCATTTTTTCCAAAATTCTGCCGTCATTCGCTGAATGTATCTCCATCTGTCTAGCGATCCAATTTGTCCATGCACGTCCATATTTTCTGGTGCGCTTATAAGTGGCCTGCCCACTAGGAAATGTCCAGCGGTGAGTACATCGTCCGTCTCGTTCTCATTTCCCATTGAGATCAAAGGCCGAGAGTTTAGCACTGCCTCTATACGACATAGCAGCGTAGATAACTCCTCATATGTGCAGCTATTGTTTCCAAGTATACGCTTTAAATGGTATTTCATGGATTTTACGCCAGCTTCCCACAATCCACCCATGTGGGGGCTCCCCGGGGGAATAAAATGCCAGGTTATGCCGTCTTTTTGGAAAATTGGTGCTAATTTTGTATTGCTCAAAATAGCGGCTTCCAAATCAACATCTAGTTTCCTTGCTGCTCCAACGAAATTTGTTCCATTATCGGAGTATAGGTGTTTGCTTTTGCCCCGTCTCGCAAAAAATCGATGTAGAGTTTCCAGAAATTTATCCGTGGTCAAGTCGCTGACCAGATCCAAATGGATTGCTTTTGTAGCCATACAAATAAAGATGCAGACGTATCCTTTATAAGCTTTTTGCCCTCGTCCTTTTGAGCATCTAATTTGGAATGGTCCCGCATAGTCTATGCCCGTTGCATAAAATGGAAACTCTCCGATCACTCTATAAGTGGGCCGGTTTCCCATGATTTGGTTAGTTGACTCTTGTCTGTATCTAATGCATGTGACACATGCTCGGAAATGTTTTCTTATCAGGTTGCGACAACCAAATATCCAGTATTCCCTTTGTATGAAGTTTTTCATTAACTTGATTCCTCCGTGTAGGGTCATTCTGTGGGCCTTATCGATCAGTAGCCAAGCTAGATGGGATTTTCCTATGATGATGGGATGTTTTATTCCGAATGGTAAGGCGGAGTTTTGTAGTCTACCTGCAACTCTCAGAATTCCTTCATCGTCCAGAAACGGGTAGAGGGGTAGTAGCTTGCTTTTAGCCTTCAATTGTTTTTTGTTCTGCAGTTGTTGAATCTCTTTTCCGAAGTCTAGTTGCTGCTGAAGCTTAATAATTGTTGATTTTGCCTTACTCCAAAGATTGATGTCTGTGAACGATGATTGCGTGATTTTTGCCCGAAGCTTTGCTATAAATCGTAAAATATTAACGATTACGCTTTCCAATTTCGACAAACTCGAATATTTAGACAGCAATTTTGTCAGTGAATCGTCTTCATTCAACGTTGCTGCCACTATCAAGATCTCATCTTCTTCTTGTACTGGCCACTCACTGGCTGGCTGAGTTAGCCACTGTGGCCCATGCCACCATGTCGAATGATGTTCCACTTTTTCTGGTGTGATTCCTCTTGAAGCGACGTCTGCTGCTTTACGTAGTTCCATTTTACTGATGGTAGATGGCTCGTAATGTCGTCCACCCTTGTTTTCACAAATTTTTCCTTACTGCGCTTATTTGTGATCCATGCAATTGTAATTTGCGAGTCGCTCCATGCGTTGATTTGACCTCGGCAGTTCATGGTGGATGAGATTCGAGACAATAGTTTTGCCAGAATTTGAGCTGCACATAGCTCTAACTTGGGGATGGCTTTCTTGTTTTTTAATAGACTAACCTTGCTTCTTGATGCAAGCAAGGTGACTTGACTACCTATTTTTGCGTATACTACGGCAGCATATGCTTTCTCTGAGGCGTCACAAAATCCATGAAGCTCAAATGTTGTCAAACGTTCAAGTGCACTGATGCGCCCCTCCTGAGCGGCAGCCGACTTCTCGAATGCCTCATGTTTCTTAATCAGATTCTCCACCTTGTCAATTGTGTGTCCCAGCTCGGAGAACAGCAGGTACGGCTCCTGGGCAATAAGCCAAGCCTCTGCAACGGCAGCATCTCTGGCAACCTGATAGACCTCTAGGATCAGCTGATGGTTCTCCCATCGCTCCTCCCAGCGCAAGAATAGCGCATTGCGGCTGTTGTTCAGCGACTTCAGGCGATCCTTGATTTCAGCGGATGCGTAATGATTGCGAGCTAGCAGCTCCTTGCCCAAGGATATGCAGGCGCTGAAGATATCCTTGCGCATATCGATCTCGGCCTTCAGGCTCTGATGGTTGTTCATTAGCAGCTCGACGTCGGAGACGTCACGCGGCTTCTCCGAGGTGTTCATCTGGCGCACCAGATCCTCCATCCAGATGGTGAGTATGCCTTCCATGTTGAAGAGGCGGAACAGATCACCAGTGTCGGTCAGCTTCTGAAGCATGAAGGACCTCCTGTTCCCGATTGGTAATCTCCTTGGCCTTGTCGCCGGCATAGGCGTCCTGTAGCTTGGCGGACTCATCCTGGATCTGTTGCACCTGCGAGTACAGCGTGGTCAGATCCTGCTGGAAATTGTAATGCTTGCGCTGCAGCGTCGACACTGATCCAGCGTCGCGTCCCAGCACATCGGAGACGCCGTGCTGCTTCTCCAGAATGCGGCCAAGCACATCCTTGCAGTCATGGAAGAATTTGTGCAGATCACGCGAGGCGGCCAGCATTTGGGTGCGTGTCTCAATCAGCTCGAGCAGATCTTGCTTGGGATACTCTTGAGTCGTTGTAGATGGTAGATCCGACAATTTTATATCGATGTCCCCTTTCAAGCATTCCGCATTAAACATTAGATCATCAATGTGATCTGAACATGTCCATGATCTGTCTTCCATTTCCAACGTCTTTATAATTTTCTCGATAGTTCTCATACGGACGTCCAGCCTATACTTAATTTTTTGCAGCTCCTTTCTTGCTGGATTAGCCAACCATTTTTGGGCGATTTCCATTTCTTCCCGTAGACTGGATAGGCGCTTCTCTAATTTCTCCTTACTTTTGAATGCTGTGACTTCAGCCATAGTTGACTCGAATTCGCTGAACAAATTCGAACTTTAAACGCGGCGCGAAATTCAATTTATACAGATTACGTATAGTGTAAAACTGTATTTCCAGATTCGACGATTAATTTCGATCTCTGGACACGGCGCGAAATTAAATTTATACAGATTACGTATAGTGTAAAACTGTACTTCCAGATTCGACGATTAGTTTCGAACTCTGGATCCGGCTCGAAGGACCAAAATGTACAGTTTACGTATAGTGTAAAACTGTACTTCCAGATTCGACGATTAGTTTCGAACTCTGGATCCGGCTCGAAGGACCAAAATGTACAGATTACGTATAGTGTAAGACTGTACTTCCAGATTCGACGATTAGTTTCGAACTCTGGATCCGGCTCGAAGGACCAAAATGTATAAATAATATACACTCGTGAGCTTGAGTTGTAAATTCAGACTGGCTTGCTCTAACGAGCAAGACCTTATTTTATTGAAAATATCTTAAAACTATATACATATGTTTCCTTATCTAACGCAGTCGCTTGTAAGACGACCACAGTGTAATTTCATCCCTCGCTATCCCTTGGGATATTCCACGAATAGCGTTATTAGGCCTCAAGTACCTATCCTTGAGTGTGCTGCCTGAGCCCGTTATCTTAGGGATATTCCAAGAATAGCGTGACCCGGCCTTAGGTACCTAACCTTGAGTGTGCTGCATGAGCTCGTTAGCTGATACCCAGAGCAACACATGTTCATACCTGAA
>JAWNLS010000197.1:0-14956 GCA_035042185.1 Drosophila kambysellisi
TATTACTCATGCCCGATCATACTAAATTAAATTATTTTCCAATTTTTTTCTACCGCTAATGATTTTATTTTCATATGAACACATCTAATAGGAAGAGACAATTGGAGTCGTTCGAAGCATTTGGTCTTCTAAAAAGCAGGTATTGTCCATGTTTTTTTTTTTAAAACAACAGCCTAATATATGATTACGGTCAATTTAGACACAGGGGATGGATTATTTAATGGTGCGACAGGCATTGGATATATTATTGCTGTGACATTTGAGACTTTTTATAGTTACAACAATGGGAACACTTTTAGTATTCAGAATAGAATAAATTAATTTAGCTCTTAGATTAGTATGCATGCTTATATATATCTATTTATTGAAATAAATGTTATTTTCTGCATATATATATAGTGCTTAAACGTATTATAATTTTAGTAAAAATCGACGTAGTTATTAATTCATGTGTTTTTTCTTCGGTAGTATTTCCAGAAGAAAGAATAACATTGTACACCTTTTTATACCCTTAACACCATTAAAAATGGGTAAATAGGGAATAATGGTTTTGGGCAAATGTATGTAACAGGCAGAAGGAAGCATCTCCGACCCCATAAAGTATATATTCTCGATCAGGTTAAACAGTATGCATGAACACGCGGAACTCAGAGACTATTAGAGCTAGGGACTTCAAATTTGGAGTCTAAGTTCTCGTATACCAGGCGCAGAGGTTTCTAATTTATACATAATATGCATATGCATATTATTCATTAATTATTTAAAATTGATAAAGATCGGAAAAGAAGCGCCCAAGTTATTGTCGAAAATATATTCTCATATTGATCGTATTTCTATCAGCATGTAATGAGCACATACGGTGTTGTTGCGGCTGGCATACTCTGTCTACTAAGGCCGTGCTCAGTGAAAGGTTGCGTGGTGCTTGTGCTGCCTCAAAAAACGGTGTTACAATAATAATATCGTTGACAGAGATGGGAGGAACGGAGACGGAAAATGACCCATACAATATGGAAACGGACTGACATGTTTATAACCTATCGAGATTTGGAGAACTAGATAGCATTGTTCTCCATCTCTATCCACCCAACCTTGTAGGACCAATCATAATTTGGTATCCTTCACAAAGAAAAGCCTGCGGTGCTGAAACCTAAGGTGCCTTTAAATAAGAAAAATTAGTTCATATCGACTTCTTCATATAATTTCGATAGTTTTAGGTGGATGTATACATATAGGGTATTTCATGTCTTATTTTCTATGCTTAACATTATCCTAACATTTAGTTAATGACACAAATTAGAATCTATATGTATATATGGGGATTGAAATTTACTGTACTCTTAACCGTAGGGCGCTGTTACCAAGATTTGCATCTCATTTATTCTTAGGAGTCCATCGATGTCAGCCGGCCTGTTGACGTAGGTCTAATCCTCTTCGCAGATGCAACCGAAAATGCGTGCATCGAGGGCCCATGGAATCAGATTGGGTTTCTCCTTGGTGCAGGCACCGCGCTTGAACAACTTCATGTCGAAGGGATTTTCGTCGCCGGCCCCTTTGAGCAGCAGCTTGCGCTTCTCAATACCGGTGGCATGCTCTATCGGATCGTTCATCACCTAGGGTCGGGTGGGGCCGGTCTTCAGTGTGATTTTCCAAATGATATTGCACTTAAAACTGTCCAACAGCTCCGGATGTTTTCGGATTTAAAATTTCGTCCGCGTGCAAATATTTTCACGGGGGTGAAAATAAATTATGGCACGGATTCCTCCTAGTGCTTCTGGCACCAACCGCAACATGCAGAAGAATAAACTGCATGCGCAAACGCAGCCGATTTTAAAGTTCATGGGCGCATGCTTGCATTTAAAAGCTCAAGGGCGCAGGTTTGCATTCAAAAGCTGAAGGCTGCAAATCTGCGATCAAAAGCTTTCTAAAGCACAATAAGCTTCATCAGCTGATCTAAGCTTATTCAAGCAAATGCGATATTCCTTTTTTTTTTTATGTGGCAATTATATTTAAACATTAATCAACCTACTTAAAGGCTATAAAACATTGATTTGAAACAGTATAAGTGAACAGTAGATTTAGGATCTATAACATACACATATAAATGGTTTTAACTAATAATACATAACATTGAATATAAAATTTATCTAACGGCCAACAGTCCAGAGGCAGCTGACGCAGCAGTATCAGGCGCATCGGCGTCAGTGGAGGTATGGGGGGTGATGCTCATAATAATGTAATGAGCGCGCACCAAGCGCACTCACTCTAGCAGAGTGGTCGCGGCGCACGCACAAATCACACTACTTGAACAACTCACACAAGATTGTAGTGCAGCTGCAGTGTTTCTCGCGAGCATCAATACTTGAGAGCAAAAAAAAAAAAACAGCCGTTTGCCGAACGGATATACATATATACAGTGGCAATAAATCAAAGAAATTATTGAAATATTATTTTTATACCCTGAACCCATTAAAAATGGGTAAAAAGGGTATAATGGTTTTGTGCAAATGTATGTAACAGGCAGAAGGAAGCATCTCCGACCCCATAAAGTATAAATATTCTTGATCAGGATCAACAGCCGAGTTGATATAGCCTGAGTCTGTCGAGCCGAGTCTGTCCGTCCGTCTGTATGAACGCGCGGATCTCAGAGACTATAAGAGCTAGTGACTTCAAATTTGGAATATAAGATCTCGTATACCAGGCCCAGATCAAGTTTGCGTTATTTTATCGATAACTGCCTCAGTTTCTGAATTATCGATACATTTAGATTTCCGATAGCAGTAAATTCCAGATATCTCTCACAATTTAATGGATACAGTCACCAATTTTGGTTAGTAGGTTGTTGGCGAGGTCCTTGAAAGATCAGCATGTGCCACGCCCACCTCCGACGCCCCCATCACCCCCGCCCCTAAAATTTTCAAATGGCTATATCTTCCGCAGTTTTTGAGTAGGGAACGTCAAATTTGGTAGGTATATTACTGGTAGTCGCCTTTAAGAACCGATAACAAATTTGTGGTGCCACGCACACACCTGCGCCTATAATCGACAATTCCGATTGTAAATCGATAACTCCGTATATCTCCAAATATTTTAAAGATAGAGTAACCAAACTTATAAGGTAATTTGCTGGTAACCTCCTCCAAAGATTGGCATACCAATTTTTTTACCACGCCCACATCCGCCGCCCCCAGGAACTTCGTCCCTAGAAATTTAAAATGAGCATATCTGCCGTAATTTGCAAGCAAGAGTCGCAAAATATTGCAGCTATGTTACTGGTAACTCCCCCAAAGATCGATAAAAAGATTGGATGGACACGCCCACTACACCTACCTAAATCGCTACACCTCTTGGTGTAAATCGATAAACCCATATATCTCACGCAATTTGAAAACTTAAGTCACCAAATTTTAAAGGTATATTGCTAGTAACACCTTCATAAATGTGCCACGCCCACACCTGCGCCTATAATCGACAATTCCGATTGTAAATCGATAACTCCGTATATCTCCAAATATTTTAAAGATAGAGTAACCAAACTTATAAGGTAATTTGCTGGTAACCTCCTCCAAAGATTGGCATACCAATTTTTTTACCACGCCCACATCCGCCGCCCCCAGGAACTTCGTCCCTAGAAATTTAAAATGAGCATATCTGCCGTAATTTGCAAGCAAGAGTCGCAAAATATTGCAGCTATGTTACTGGTAACTCCCCCAAAGATCGATAAAAAGATTGGATGGACACGCCCACTACACCTACCTAAATCGATACACCTCTTGGTGTAAATCGATAAACCCATATATCTCACGCAATTTGAAAACTTAAGTAACCAAATTTTAAAGGTATATTGCTAGTAACACCCTTCATAAATGTGGAAAAATTTTGGACCACGCCCACTCCCGCCCACAAAAAACGAAAAATGCCTGTATCTCCCGCAATTTAAGAGTTACAGTCACCAAACTTTGAAGGTATATTACTAAGATCGAACTCCAACATTTTTTCGGCCACGCCCACTCCCGCCCACAAAAAACGATAAATGCCTGTATCTCCCGCAATTCAAGAGCTACAGTTACCAAACTTAGAATACCTTATATTACTAAGATCGGGCCACGCCCACTCCAGCCCCCAAAAACGATAAACGTATAATGCATTTAAAGCTTGGTTCAGGGTATATGGTAGTCGAGCTCACTCGACTACAGCCTTCTTACTTGTTATTATGGGCGCAGGTGTGGTCGTGGCAACTACTAGTAACATACCGACCGTATTTGACGTTCCCAACTCAAAAGAAGATATAGCCATCGTCGGCGGTGGGCATGGCATGTGCCGATCGTTGAAGGACATCGCCAGCAACCTAGCAACCAAAATTGATGACTGTATCCATAAAATTGTGGGAGATAAGTGGCTTTACCGAATTGCGACAGCATGACGAACATTGCACAAACACAACTTACTATATACCTTCGGTATTGTTGTTGCAACATCAGCAGGAAATTAGTTGCAGTCATTAATTTGCTGTACATTTGGAGCGCTGCGTGGCTCAATATATATAGAGTATTGTTAGTTGCATTTATACATGCAAATTATGTTAAGTGCAGTTCGAGCTGCAGCAGACAGCGTTATCAGCGCTCTTCTTTGCCGCTCTATTTTTTACCGCGTTCTCTCAAGCTCTATCTTTACAAAGGGCGCTCGCTGATCCGCCGGCTGCTGCAGCTAGAGAGATTACACTACTATTGGAGTTGATAATTGATAGTTGATAGTTAAAGTTAAAGTTAGTTCGTATAACGCTAACATATCGATCGGTTTAATTATTCTAGATGTTAAGAATATTTGGCAATTGGCTTAAAATCTTCATTTCGCGCATCGATCGTTAGTTACTCCTATTGTTGTAAAAAGACTAAGCATTTGACTTCTAGTCGTAATAAGTCGTAATAATGAAATGAAGCTATCAAAAAGCTGATAGCGTCAACATTTGGTGACCCCGACAAAACAATAACACAAACAAAACAATAACAAAAACAAAATATATTAATTGCCAATAAAAATGTGGACAGCGAAACGTCCGTAAAACATTCAAAGACAAGTCCAAATCAATTCGCTTCATAATCGCCGCTTAGTGTGCCTCTGCTTCGCTTTGAACTTTTGTGAACTTTTCGTGCGCCGGTACATAAGCAGCTGAGAGTGGGCGATATATAGAAGCCGTTCGTTGCTGGTGCATTTGTTTTCTCTCGGCTTGGTGATAAATCCGCTAAGCAATCGTCGATTAGTGTGTGCCGTTGCTTCGCTTGAACATTCGTGAACTTTTTTCGTGTACATAAGCAGATGTGCGTGCGCGATTACGCACATAAAAACCAGTATTTCAGTGCATTTTGTTGTTGTCGGTAAATTTGTGCATTTGGCTGCAATTTTGTGGGAGCTTTAAACCTACATAAAAACACAGTCGCGACCGCTGATAATGTGCATATACAAATTTCGTAATATAAACGAAAAGTTAAAGACATTTACAAACATGCTAAAACGGTTGGACATTTGTTGTCGGATTCTGAGATCAATTCGTTTGATGATGAGTTGCTTAAGGAAAAATTATACTTAGTGAATAAAATTGAGAAACCATTCATCCTTGAACATGAGAGACTCGAGTGGCTTTACTATAATGAAATGTCTAGCTTTCAATGGCTGGTTGTGACATTGGAATTCAGACTAATAGGCCAGCTCGAATTGTGTAATTCGCGGTCCATATCGTCGACACTACGACAGATGGATTTGGCACTTGATCGGTTGACAGTTGATAATGAGAAGCTCAAACAGAGGCGCATATCATAGATACAGACAAGGATAATGCTAGTGCTGGAATTGGAACGGGAGATTGTGAAGTGGCACCCTCAACCGATTCAGAAATTACCAAGGATTGCGTAACGGTGGCTAAAGCTATTGATCTGAAGAACATGTCGCGTCTGGTGAAGACCCACGTGGAGAGTGCTCAGGTGGCAGCGATTTCGGTCAATGGTGACGAGGCCATTGGCAAGATCATCAGTGATTTCGCGAGCAGTGTGGATCGCGACGGCGTCATCTCCGTCAAGGCAACTGCCTTCGGTGACAATCGCAAGTCCACATTGTTCGATTTGGATATATGACGCAGATCTGCTCAGGCTGTAGATGAAGGCGGATCGGAAGCAAGAACGAAAACAGCTGGAATCAACCAAGTTCAGACTTGCATGCTAGACACGGCCCAGGAGCAGCTCCAGCGCATCAATACGGAGCTTCCGCAAAGGCAACTCGATGTGGAGCAGGGACACCAACTAGAACTGATACAGCTTCATCCCCGGCTGGCCAAATAACATGCCAGCAAAGTTCCAACTCCTGGAGTTACAGCACTTCCGCCAAAATCTGGAGGCGGCAGAGATCACCGCAAGGCATCACCACTGTGTTGATCAATCGGTGCTCGTTTGTGATGAGTGGCGAGCACTTGCCTGCCAAACAGATGGACCTTTCTTTCTCCGCAACTCGTGTGATTTTATGGATCCGAAAAACTTTAAAAATTCAGAGTCCGGTACTCTTTTAAACCTGGAATGGCAGTGGAATCAAAGCCTGGCCAAAGCCAAATAAGACCCGACAAGGCAAGCAAGCCGGTCGGTCCAGCCGGAGGTGCAAGAGAGGAGTGCAGTGTAACCAACACGCACGACTCCAAAGAGGTCAAGCACGCCATTAGTGCAGCTAAACCCCTAGAAGGAGTTGGTGTGAAGGATTACATGTCCACCATCAGCACCCAGGCCCGGAAACACTTATATGTTGAGCGTAAGAAGGCGGACAATTTTTTAAGATAATAGCCTGCGACAACGAGCACTCCGTCAAAATATATAAGGCGGCAGTAGCAAGCGTTTGTATAAATGGGCCAAACTGGTCACAGTTGTCTGGGGCGAGGTCCCAAGCAGACCCAGAGCACCAGTGTGTTGTGCCATGAAATATTGGCCACCGACGACTGGAAGTTAGTGAAAATTGAGGCCTCGCAAGGCCCTATGAGTCAGGCGGTGATGCTCCTTAATAAGGAATCACTGGCGCCCATTGAAGCGGCCAAAGTACGGCTGAATTTTGTCATCTGCTCGGTCACCGTAAAGGTGATGATCGCTTGGATGGTTGACAGCGAGTGACCCACCTACAGCAAATCTTTTGGGCACGGTGGCGTGAGGAGTATCTCACACTCCTTCAACAGCGTGCTAAATGGAGATCTCCAGCACGTTCGATTCAAGTGGATGACGTAGTTCTCGTTAAGGACGAGCATCTGCCTCCCATGAGCTGGCCACTAGCCAGAGTGCTTGCTGTTAATCCAGGCAGAGATGGCATTGCTCGAGTTGCTGACTTGAAGAAACTGATAGGAGTCATAAGAAGAGCCGTCAACAAGATGTGCCTCTTAAGGATACTGTTGAAATCGAGGTTTTCACCGATGGTATTATATTGGTGGCAGCAGCAAATAAGTTTATTTATTTATTTTTTTATTTATTTGTCAACTAAAGTCAGTCGACATCAACAATACAAAAATTAAAAATTGGGATTAAATTAAATTTAAAATAAAATTAAAGCTTTAAATAAATTAAAAAATAATAAAATATTTATAAGATATATAAGGATGTATATTTATTATTTTTTATTTTTTTTATATTTTAGATTTCTAAGATTTCTGGGGTAGAAAACAAAATGGTCCAACATTTGTTGCAAGAATTGGGGAAAACCCAGGAAAACCCAATCAGACCAAAAATAATTAGTAAGAATTTGTTAAGTCCTTAATCAGTTCTTTCTCAATGCTTTTACAAATTCCGAATAGAAAACTTAAAAGATTACATGTTAAAAATTTATCGATTTGAATTTTTTCGGTTGCCTCTCACCTTCATTAAAACTGAATTCTAAGCTACGCATATTACAACATTAAAACGCGGCCAAGGCGCTGCCAAATGAACCGCGTTTCCAATGGGGAGCTGCGTGGAATTTTCTGTTGCCAATTGCAACAAAATTGTATGTTTATTATTATTAGGCAAACAAATGGGGAATCAAGTTGAGCAACGGCCAGGGACGGGGAAACAATGACAAAAACTCATTGCAATTGAATGAATCCACGGCCGAAACCAAGAATAAACTACAGAATGTACGTTGTTGTTGTTGCTATTTGTTGTTGCTGTATGTGTGTGCTTAAGTGTGTGTGTTGTTGTATTGTTAGATTTTTTGTATTGAGTGTGTGGTGTTGTTGTTGTTGTTGGTTTACAACTCGTCCTTCTTGGGCGCCGCTTCCTCCTCCTCGTCGCTCTCCTCAGCTGGCTCGGCCTCAGCAACCTCACCATTGGCATCGAGGAACTTGACGAAGTCATCCAGAGTCCTGTCCAGATTGAAGTCGATCACTTTGTTGTCATCCTTGCGGAAGTATTTGATTGTTGGGAACGATGAAATCTTAATGTTCTCCAGCTCGTTGGCAGTGGAGTCCATCTTGGCAATGACAATGTCGGCATTATCCTTGTACTTCTCGGCCAGCTGTTCGTAGATGGGTGTCAGCTGCTTGCAGTGTCCGCACCATGGAGCATAGAACTCAACCAGGACAGACTTGCTCTTGTCCATAACAACACTCTCGAAATTGCTTGAGACGAGCACCTTGACGGGCTGTTTGTCCCAATCCTCGGGCAGTTCCTGCGACAACAGATGCTGCTTAAGTTTGCCATCGAGGAACTTCTTAAGGAAGGCCTCAATCGATTCGGCAGTCAGATCGTTCGTATCGGGCTTGTACTTGGCCATATCTTCCTCCAGCTTAATCAAACGAATGGTGGGCACCTCCTCCTTGTTCATGCCAAAGAACTCAAAGATGCGAGTGTGATCCTCTTCATCCGAAGAGATGGTGACGAACAGAATTTCTTCGCGGTGCTTCTTGGCAATCTCCTTCAATGGATCCACATAGGTCTCAATGTGACCAGCCTCCTTGGACACGAAGAACAACAGATGCGACTTAATCGAACCTCCAAAGATCTTGGCAGCCGACTCATGATTGAAGTCAACAATCAATGGCAGCGATTGGACCTGAGCGAATTTCTTGAGGTTCTCCTCGGTCAGCTCACCCTCGAACACGGATTTCTTCTCATCGAAGGGTTTGAACAGAATGACGCTATTGTCCTTAGATTCGTACTTGGCAATGACATCATCATTGCTGCTGATACCAAAGATGAACGAGTCCAATGCGTTGGCGGCCTTGGTGAAGGTCTTTGCCTCCTCCGACTCAGAATCCTTGAAGAAGCCAATAATAACGATCTCATTGTCCTTCACAAACTGCTCGGCATCAGCAACGCTGGTCAAATCCTTGGCTGGTGGTCCAGTCTTCTTGGTCACCCACGCAACAATATCGGCGGCCTGACGACCACCATTATACTCTACGGGCGCGCCGCTGCGGAAGAACTTCAGTGTGGGATAGCCACGAACCGCGTACTGCTCGGCGAGTTCGCCTTCAACGGTGGCATCAACCTTGGCCAGCTTAATCAGTGACTCGTTCTCCGCCAGCTGTTGGGCAGCCTTGGCATACTCGGGCGCTAGTGCCTTGCAGTGACCACACCATGGTGCATAGAATTCAACAAGCACAAATTCGTTCTCGGAAATCACTTGTTTGAAGTTATCCACAGTGGCAACGATGACGCCTTCCTCCAGTTTAATATCAGCGGCCGCCATGTAGGACGTCGCAAGTACTGCACAGATTAGGAATTTCATCGCGGGCACTAATATGTTTAGTATTAGTATATATATATATATATAAATGCTTATTTGTAGGTAGATGTATATCACACAGACACACACTGATGCAACTCTTAAACCAAAAGTTGTCCACCGCACAAGTTGCGAGCTAAAATCCAAAATGAGTTAAGATCCACCACCTGTATATGCAAAATAGTTAATCTCTAGATAAGACATTTAGAATTGAGTTTTTAATTAGTGAAATGGAGGACTCTGAATTGATTACATGATATAGTTTGTTATAATCATTACAGAGTACTCGAAACGGTTCATGCAAGGAATAGTTAGTAGTACAACGATTAAGAGAAAGTGGGAGGTAATATCGAGACTGTCTAGAGGGTACCGAAAAATTTATTTGGCTCATCAACGCAGTTGAGTCGATTTCGTCTTTAAGTAATTTTACAACAAATATAACTCCTAACATAACAAGACGATTAGTTAAGGAAGGAAGGTTAATAAGAAGAAGCCTATCAGAGTATGGAGGCAGTGCACCCCAGTCAAAGCGACGAAGCGCAAAAAGTAGAAAGCTCTTTTTCACAGATTCCAATCTACTTTGGTGAATATGATATTGCGGAGACCACACACAAGATCCATATTCCAGAATTGGACGTACAAGAGAAGTAAAAAGTAACTTGGTCGTATAAGGGTCATCAAATTCCTTTGACCAACGCTTAATGAAACCAAGAACTTGAAAAGCTTTGTTGACAGTCAATTTAATATGCTTATCAAATTTAAGCTTGTGATCTAGAAGTAAACCTAAATCGTTTACTTCATTCAGTCTATCAAGTGGCATCCCATCGATCGTGTAACTGACAGTGTTAGGATTAGTACGATAAAATGACATGACTTTACACTTAGAGCAGTTCAAATTGAGCAGATTTATTTTACACCACGACAAAAACGAAAATAAATCCGCCTGCAATAAGCATTGTGAGGTCATATCATTATACGTCAAGCACAACTTGACGTCATCAGCATACATTAGTTCGTTAGTATTCAATATTAGAGAAGGAAGGTCATTAATAAATAGGTTAAAAAGCACTGGGCCCAGGTGACTACCCTGGGGTACCCCAGATGTGACTAAGATAGGATTAGAAAGTACGGATTTAAATACAATTTTTTTGAGTTCTGTTACTCAGATACTCCGAAATCCATGTAAGAAAGTTAGTAGGAAAACCTATAAGGTTTAGTTTGTGAAGAAGGAGACAATGGTTAACAGAATCAAAGGCCTTACTGAAGTCTGTGTAGACGACATCAGTTTGCATTTTATTCTGAAATCCTTTGATCACAACTGAAGTAAATTCAAGAATGTTAGTGGTAGTAGACCTACGTTTCACAAAACCATGCAGGAATGGTGAAATAATAGATCTACATAAGTGTTGCAGTTGAGTTGTTACTATTTTCTCAATTGTTTTCGGTATAGCAGAAAATTTGGAAATACCCCTGTAGTTTTTCACAGTTTAATTTGATAAACATTTGAATTTGGACTCCTGCGTGTCTCAATATATATCGTAGTTGTACTTAAACATAAAAACTATTCTAAGGGCAGTTCGAGCTGCAGCAGGCAGCGTTAGCAGCGCTCTTCTTTGGCGCTCTCTTATTTACCGCGCTCTCTTTTGCAGCGCTTTCTTTCAATCTTTACAAATTGCACTCGTTGATCCGACGGCTGCTACAGCTAGTGAGTTTACACTACTCTAGGAGTTCATATTTGATAGTTAAAGTTGGTTCTCTAAAGGTCTGCGTTCATACAGACGGGCAGACAGTCAGACAGACAGACGGACAAACAGACAGACAGACAGACAAACAGACAGACAGCATGACTTACATAGCACAAAACCAATATATGTATTATGAAACTTGTAGATGATACTTTAATTTCTAAGCTAATAGTAATTGATTTTACATAGATTACAGTTATTTACTGAAGACTAACTAATATTATTTTCTGAACTTAGACTTATAGAGAACGCAAGGAGTTGGAGTACACAGCTAGCACGGGTTTCTTCATATCAATTGTTGTGACACAGTGGTGCGACTTAATAATCTGTAAGACTCGGAGAAATTCTATAATTCACCAGAAAATGCGTAACCACGTGTTGAATTTCGCTTTGGTTTTTGAAACAATTGTCGCCTGTATAATATGCTACATGCCAGGAATGAAAAAAGCCTTACGCATGTACCCTGTTAGGTAAGTTTTATAATCTTTTACAACTATTTTATAATCAAAAGTGTTTCATAGACTTATCTGGTGGACATATACCTTACCTTTTGGTATTCTTATTATATTATTCGATGAGGGACGTCGCTATTTTATTCGCCGATGTCCAGGAGGATGGATAGAGCAAGAAACGTACTATTAGCAACATTCGAATATATAATAAATTATTAGAATATCCATAACTTCACAATTTTCATTCAAAATTATCAATTAAATTTCGAATTTACAATAAATATTTGAGAAAGATCATTACTATGATTGATTGTGAATTTTTATACTATTATACCAACAAGGTATAATAGTATATTGGTTTTGTGCAATGTCCGCCATACTGTCCGTCCGTCTGTCTGCCTGTCCGTCTGTCCGTCTGTATGAACGCGCGTTTCTCCGAAACACTTAGAGATAGAGACTTGAAACTCGGAACATATACTGGAAAGTAACCTCAAAAATTAAAGGTATTGGTCCTACGTCCACTAGGGAGCTGAAAAACCGATAAATTCGATATTCGCAAATCGATAAATCCACGTATCTCTCACAATTTAATGGATACAGTCACCAATTATGATTGGCGAGGTATTTCAAAGATCTGTATGTGCCACGCCCACCTCCTACGCCCCAATCCTCCCCGCACCTAAAATTTTTAAATGGCTATATCTTCCGCAGTGTTTGAGTAGGGAACGTCATTTTTGGTAGGTGTATCACTGGTAGTCACGTGCCTTTAAGAACCGATAACAAATTTGTGCTGTCACGCCCACACCTGCGCATATAATCGACAATTACGATTGTAAATCGATAACTCCGTATATCTCCGAAACATTTTAAAGATAGGGTTATCAAACTTAAAAAGGTAATTTGCTAGAACCTCCTCCAAAGATTGGCTTATCAATTTTGGGACCATGCCCACATCCGCCGCCTCCAGGAACTTCGTTTCTATACATTTAAAATGCGCATATCTGCTGTAATTTGCAAGCTAAAATCGCAAAATTTTGAAGGTATTTTACTGGTAACTCCCCCAAAGATCGATACAAAAATTGGATGGCCACGCACACTCTACCTACCTAAACCGATACCTACTGTTGGTGTTAATCGATAATCCCGTATATCTCATGCAATTTGAAATCTTAAGTCACAAATAACCCATAACCCCCGCAATTTAAGTGCTATAGTTACCAAACTAGGCAGGAAGATTATTAGGAAACTTCTCTATAATTTTTTTAAGCAATGCCTACCTACGCCCCAAAAGTCTCGAAAAGCCCATGTTGGTTGCATAAAGCGTTTTTTATGCAAGCATGAAACAACAAGTCTGGGCGGTGATTCTGACAATTATTTTAAACTTTATTTTAAGAAAAAGTGCGCTTCTTCTTGTTCAAAGGTTTTCCTTAGACTACACGATAAACGATACTATCGATGTTTATACTATTATACCAAAAAGGTATAATAGTATATTGGTTTTGTGCAATGTCCGTCATGCTGTCCGTCCGTCCGTCTGTCCGTCTGTATGAACGCGCGTTCCTCCGACACCCTTAGAGATAGAGACTTGAAACTTGGAACGTATGCTGGAAAGTACCCTCAAAAGTTAAAGTGTCTTGGGTTTGTACCTACGTCCACTGGGGAGCTAGAAAATTGATAAGTCCCCATATCTCTTACAATTTAATGGATACAGTCACCAATTTTGAATGGTAGGTTGTTGGCGAGGTCCTTGAAAGATCGGCATGTGCCACGCCCACCTCCGACGCCCCCATCACCCCCGCCCCTAAAATTTTCAAATGCCCATATCTTCCGCAGTTTTTGAGTCGGGAACGTCAAATTTGGTTGGTATATTACTGGTAGTCGCCTTTAAGAACCGATAATAAATTTGTGGTGCCACGCCCACACCTGCGCCTATAATCGACAATTCCGATTGTAAATCGATAACTCCGTATATCTTCTAAAATTTTAAAGATAGAGTAACCAAACTTGGAAGGTAATTTGCTGGTAACCTCCTCCAAAGATTGGCATACCAATTTTTGGACCACGCCCACATCCGCCGCCCCCAGGAACTTCGTCCCTAGAAATTTAAAATGCGCATATCTGCCGTAATTTGCAAGCTAGAGTCGCAAAATTTTGCAGGTATGTTTCTGGTAATTCCCCCAAAGATCGATAAAAAAATTGGATGGCCACGCCCACTCCACCTACCTAAACCGATACACCTGTTGGTGTAAATCGATAAACCCATATATCTCACGCAATTTGAAAACTTAAGTCACCAAATTTTAAAGGTATATTGCTAGTAACACCCTTCATAAATGTGGAAAAAAAATTTTGGACCACGCCCACTCCCGCCCACAAAAAACGATAAATGCCTGTATCTCCCGCAATTTAAGAGCTACAGTTACCAAACTTAGAAGGTATATTACTAAGATCGAACTCCAAAATTATTTTGGGCCACGCCCACTCGGCCGCCCACCAAAATCGATAAACGCCCATATCCCCCAGCAATTCAAGTATTTCTTAACTGTACACAAATTAAAGGTATAATAGTATTCCGCTGTCGGTTAAGTTGGCTGTGCGAATATGAACAACTCGAACATGAACATCCTTTCCAGGCACAAGTGACTCGATGCGGCCAAGCTTCCATTGCTGTGGCGGAAGATTGTCGTCATGGATTATGACCATGGTCCCAATATCGACGTTTGATGAAGATGTTGTCCATTTCGTTCGGGCACGAAGCTCGTGAATGTAGTCTGATGACCAACGACGCCAAAATTGTTGTTTGGCAGCGGTTATCACGTCAAACCATTCCAAGTTGTTGAGATGCGGCGTTGATATGTTGCGCTCGGGAAGCGTCCGTAGGGATTTTCCCACTAACAAGTGTCCTGGGGTGATTGCTGATAGATCATTTGGGTCAGGTGACATAGGCGACAATGGGCGATAATTGAGAACAGCTTCGATTTCTGCTGTGATCGTGCAGAGTTCCTCAAATGTTAGGCGAGTGTTTGAGAGCGTCTTGTA
>JAWNLS010000200.1:0-11128 GCA_035042185.1 Drosophila kambysellisi
TAAAAGCGACTACCAGTAATATACCTACCAAATTTGACGTTCCCTACTCAAAATCTGCGGAAGATATAGCCATTTGAAAATTTTAGGGGCGGGGGTGATGGGGGCGTCGGAGGTGGGCATGGCACATGCCGATCTTTCAAGGACCTCGCCAACAACCTACCAACCAAAATTGGTGACTGTATCCATTAAATTGTGAGAGATATGTGGATTTTACTGCTATCGGAAATCTAAATGTATCGATAAAATATTCGCGACTTGATCTAGCGCCCTGGTATACGAGATCGTATATTCCAAACCCGAAGTCTCTAGCTCTTATAGTCTCTGAGATCCGCGTGTTCATACAGACGGACAGACGGACGGATGGACAGACGGACAGACAGACGGACAGGGCTATATCGACTCGGCTATTGATCCTGATCAAGAATATATATACTTTATGGGGTTGGAGATGCTTCCTTCTGCCTGTTACATACATTTGCACAAAACCATTACACCCTTTTTACCCATTTTTAATGGGTTCAGGGTATAAAAAATAAAAATCCATGAAACATCAAAATCAAATAAAGCTTAAACATGAAATCCAGACCAAAATAATAGTAATAGAAAACAAGATAGAACGCTGCAGTTGGACGTAACCGACAGCGGAATACTATTATACCTTAATTTGTGTACAGTTAAGAAATACTTGAATTGCGGGGGATATCGGCGCTTATCGGTTTTGGGGGCGGGAGTGGGCGTGCCCCAAAAAAAATTTGGAGTTCGGTCTCAGTAATATACCTTCTAAGTTTGGTAACTGTAGCTCTTAAATTGCGGGAGATACAGGCATTTATCGTTTTTTGTGGGCGGGAGTGGGCGTGGTCCAAAATTTTTTTTCCACATTTATGAAGGGTGTTACTAGCAATATACCTTTAAAATTTGGTGACTTAAGTTTTCAAATGGCGTGAGATATATGGGCTTATCAATTTACACCAACAGGTGTATCGGGTTAGGTAGATGGAGTGGGCGTGGCCATCCAATTTTTTTATAGATCGTTGGGGGAGTTACCAGCAACATACAGTGGCTCGAAGCGAGATTCGAGCAGTGCCTAGCAAAAAATTTAAAGTGCTATAAAGTTTAAACAAAGAAAAAAATGCAAAATGCTTAAATGCCAATTTGTTTAATGTTATATCACTTTTGAAAAGGAACTTTAGTTTTTAAAAAAATATTAATTAATTAATTAAAATTAATCAAAAACTAAAAACATATCCAAAATAAATATCGAAGCAGAATTCGAGCAGTCTTAAAAAAAGTTGAATTTTTGGCGAACAAAAGCTTAAATAAGGATGTTAATACTTAGTATGATATCCTTTAGCCTTAACAACTTCTCTTAACCTATTATTCATGGAAGATACCAGCTTCCGGGTAGTTTCTGGGCTGATCCTGCTTTTGGAGATCCTGTTTCCTGGATATGTTGTGATCCCGGATGTTATTTTCCAGCAGACCCCACAAATTTTCAATAACATTTAAATCTGAAGACTGGGCCGGTGGAATTATCATGCGGGGGCAGTTCGATCTTAGCCAGGACTGTACTATTCCCGCCTTATGATTGGGGTTTTTGTCCTGGTACTTCCTCCGCAGTGGTTGACTGTTGCCTTTAAGTTTTTGGGACTCAGCTCAGTATTGGAGTGTCGCCACACATAATTCCGTCCGTCCGAGCCAAAAATGTTTAATTTGTACTCAAATTCAAATATGACTGTGTTCCAGAACTCCAAATCCTTGTCCAAGTGGATTTTGACAAACGTCATCCTAGACTCTATATTTTTGCGCTTATAAATTTCTTTTTCCGTGGTTCTCGGGCATTAAAGTCATGGTTGCGCAGAACTTGGAGCACAGTTCCCATACTGAACTATTTCCTTATTTCATCCTGCACCTATTAAGTCAGTTTTTGAGCCGATAGCTTAAGCTTTCCCCGTGTTTTCCTGATGATCCTCGGCTCGTCCTGCTCGGTGAAAATCGGGTTTGGTGCCATTACGCCTCTGTCCTCTGTCCGATTTTCTACGACGAAACTCCAAATGATGTAGAATACAGTTGAGGTGTTTAGATTGACCATTTTAGCCATTTGGCGATATGAATATTCGATTTTTAAGTGTTCCAGGATGATTTTCCGTTGATCAATAGTAGTCCGTTTGCCCATAGTCCTTGTTGGGTCGTTGCACCCGAAATGCAGGAAAAAACTAAACTGACTACTGAGGATTGGTCTATTTATACCGAAAATATTCATTTGAAAATTTTTGTGGCGGGGGTGATGGGGGCGTCGGAGATGGGCATGGCACATGCCGATCTTAGCGGCAGATATGCGCATTTTAAATTTCTAGGGACGAAGTTCCTGGGGGCGGCGGATGTGGGCGTGGTCCAAAAATTGGTATGCCAATCTTTGGAGGAGGTCACCAGCAAATTACCTTCAAAGTTTGGATACTCTATCTTTAAAATGTTCGGAGACATACGGAGTTATCGACTTACAATCGGAATTGTCGATTATAATCGCAGGTATGGGCGTGGCACCACAAATTTATTATTGGTTCTTAAAAGCGACTACCAGTAATATACCTACCAAATTTGACGTTCCCTACTCAAAATCTGCGGAAGATATAGCCATTTGAAAATTTTAGGGGCGGGGGTGATGGGGGCGTCGGAGGTGGGCATGGCACATGCCGATCTTTCAAGGACCTCGCCAACAACCTACCAACCAAAATTGGTGACTGTATCCATTAAATTGTGAGAGATATGTGGATTTTACTGCTATCGGAAATCTAAATGTATCGATAAAATATTCAAACTTGATCTGCGCCTGGTATACGAGATCTTATATTCCAAATTTGAAGTCTCTAGCTCTTATAGTCTCTGAGATCCGCGTGTTCATACAGACGGACAGACGGACGGATGGACAGACGGACAGACAGACGGACAGGGCTATATCGACTCGGCTATTGATCCTGATCAAGAATATATATACTTTATGGGGTTGGAGATGCTTCCTTCTGCCTGTTACATACATTTGCACAAAACCATTACACCCTTTTTACCCCATTTTTAATGGGTTCAGGATATAAAAAATAAAAATCCATGAAACATCAAAATCAAATAAAGCTTAAACATGAAATCCAGACCAAAATAAAAGTAATAGAAAACAAGATAGAACGTTGCAGTCGGACGTAACCGACAGCGGAATACTATTATACCTTAATTTGTGTACAGTTAAGAAATACTTGAATTGCGGGGGATATGGGCGCTTATCGGTTTTGGGGGCGGGAGTGGGCGTGCCCCAAAAAAAATTTGGAGTTCGGTCTCAGTAATATACCTTCTAAGTTTGGTAACTGTAGCTCTTAAATTGCGGGAGATACAGGCATTTATCGTTTTTTGTGGGCGGGAGTGGGCGTGGTCCAAAATTTTTTTTCCACATTTATGAAGGGTGTTACTAGCAATATACCTTTAAAATTTGGTGACTTAAGTTTTCAAATGGCGTGAGATATATGGGCTTATCAATTTACACCAACAGGTCAACAGGCCATCCAATTTTTTTATCGATCTTTGGGGGAGTTACCAGTAACATACCTGCAAAATTTTGCGACTCTAGCTTGCAAATTACGGCAGATATGCGCATTTTAAATTTCTAGGGACGAAGTTCCTGGGGGCGGCGGATGTGGACGTGGTCCAAAAATAGGTATGCCAATCTTTGGAGGAGGTTACCAGCAAATTACCTTCCAAGTTTGGTTACTCTATCTTTAAAATTTTAAAAGATATACGAAGTTATCGATTTTCAATCGGAATTGTCGATTATAGGCGCAAGTATGGGCGTGGCACCACAAATTTGTTATCGGTTCTTAAAGGCGACTACCAATAATATACCTACCAAATTTGATGTTCCCTACTTAAAAACTGCGGAAGATATAGCCATTTATAAATTTTTGGGGCGGGGGTGATGGGGGCGTCGCAGGTGGGCGTGGCATATGCCAATCTTTCAAGGACCTCGCCAACAACCCACCAACCAAAATTGGTGACTGTATCCATTAAATTGTAAGAGATATTGGGATTTATCGCTTTGCTAAAATCGATTTTCGCGGTTTTCTAGCTCCCTAGTGGACGTAGGTCCAAACCCAAGACACTTTAACTTTTGAGGGTAACTTTCCAATATACGTTCCAAGTTTCAAGTCTCTATCTCTAAGGGTGTCGGAGGAACGCGCGTTCATACAGACGGACAGACGGACAGACAGCATGACGGACATTGCACAAAACCAATATACTATTGTACCATTTTGGTATAATAGTATAATTATACCATTTTGGTATAATAGTATAATTATACCATTTTGGTATAATAGTATAAAAACAAGATAGAACGTTGCAGTCGGACGTAACCGACAGCGAAATACTATTATACCTTAATTCGTGTACAGTTAAGAAATACCTGAATTGCGGGGGATATGGGCGTTAATCGGTTTTGGGGGCGGGAGTGGGCGTGGCCCAACAAATTTTTGAGTTCGATCTTAGTAATATAACTTCTAAGTTTGGTAACTGTAGCTCTTGAATTGCGGGAGATACCGGCATTTATCGTTTTTTGTGGGCAGGAGTGGGCGTGGCCCAAAATATTTTGGAGTTCGATCTTAGTAATATACCTTCTAAGTTTGGTAACTGTAGCTCTTAAATTGCGGGAGATACAGACATTTATCGTTTTTTGTGGGCGGGAGTGGGCGTGGTCCAAAATTGTTTTCCCACATTTATGAAGGGTGTTACTAGCAATATACCTTTAAAATTTGGTGACTTAAGTTTTCAAATTGCGTGAGATATATGGGCTTATCGATTTACACCAACAGGTGTATCGGGTTAGGTAGATGGAGTGGGCGTGGCCATCCAATTTTTTTATCGATCGTTGGGGGAGTTACCAGCAACATACAGTGGCTCGAAGCGAGATTCGAGCAGTGCCTAGCAAAAAATTTAAAGTGCTATAAAGTTTAAACAAAGAAAAAAATGCAAAATGCTTAAATGCCAATTTGTTTAATGTTATATCACTTTTGAAAAGGAACTTTAGTTTTTAAAAAAATATTAATTAATTAATTAAAATTAATCAAAAACTAAAAACATATCCAAAATAAATATCGAAGCAGAATTCGAGCAGTCTTAAAAAAAGTTGAATTTTTGGCGAACAAAAGCTTAAATAAGGATGTTAATACTTAGTATGATATCCTTTAGCCTTAACAACTTCTCTTAACCTATTATTCATGGAAGATACCAGCTTCCGGGTAGTTTCTGGGCTGATCCTGCTTTTGGAGATCCTGTTTCCTGGATATGTTGTGATCCCGGATGTTATTTTCCAGCAGACCCCACAAATTTTCAATAACATTTAAATCTGAAGACTGGGCCGGTGGAATTATCATGCGGGGGCAGTTCGATCTTAGCCAGGACTGTACTATTCCCGCCTTATGATTGGGGTTTTTGTCCTCGTAGATCCGGAAAGTATGTCGGATTCGAGAGATAGATGCCCATACCAGGACACTTCCTCCGCAGTGGTTGACTGTTGCCTTTAAGTTTTTGGGACTCAGCTCAGTATTGGAGTGTCGCCACACATAATTCCGTCCGTCCGAGCCAAAAATGTTTAATTTGTACTCAAATTCAAATATGACTGTGTTCCAGAACTCCAAATCCTTGTCCAAGTGGATTTTGACAAACGTCATCCTAGACTCTATATTTTTGCGCTTATAAATTTCTTTTTCCGTGGTTCTCGGGCATTAAAGTCATGGTTGCGCAGAACTTGGAGCACAGTTCCCATACTGAACTATTTCCTTATTTCATCCTGCACCTATTAAGTCAGTTTTTGAGCCGATAGCTTAAGCTTTCCCCGTGTTTTCCTGATGATCCTCGGCTCGTCCTGCTCGGTGAAAATCGGGTTTGGTGCCATTACGCCTCTGTCCTCTGTCCGATTTTCTACGACGAAACTCCAAATGATGTAGAATACAGTTGAGGTGTTTAGATTGACCATTTTAGCCATTTGGCGATATGAATATCCGATTTTTAAGTGTTCCAGGATGATTTTCCGTTGATCAATAGTAGTCCGTTTGCCCATAGTCCTTGTTGGGTCGTTGCACCCGAAATGCAGGAAAAAACTAAACTGACTACTGAGGATTGGTCTATTTATACCGAAAATATTCATTTGAAAATTTTTGTGGCGGGGGTGATGGGGGCGTCGGAGGTGGGCATGGCACATGCCGATCTTTCAAGGACCTCGCCAACAACCTACCAACCAAAATTGGTGACTGTATCCATTAAATTGTGAGAGATATGTGGATTTTACTGCTATCGGAAATCTAAATGTATCGATAAAATATTCAAACTTGATCTGCGCCTGGTATACGAGATCTTATATTCCAAATTTGAAGTCTCTAGCTCTTATAGTCTCTGAGATCCGCGTGTTCATACAGACGGACAGACGGACAGACGGACGGATGGACAGACGGACAGACAGACGGACAGGGCTATATCGACTCGGCTATTGATCCTGATCAAGAATATATATACTTTATGGGGTTGGAGATGCTTCCTTCTGCCTGTTACATACATTTGCACAAAACCATTACACCCTTTTTACCCATTTTTAATGGGTTCAGGGTATAAAAAATAAAAATCCATGAAACATCAAAATCAAATAAAGCTTAAACATGAAATCCAGACCAAAATAAAAGTAATAGAAAACAAGATAGAACGTTGCAGTCGGACGTAACCGACAGCGGAATACTATTATACCTTAATTTGTGTACAGTTAAGAAATACTTGAATTGCGGGGGATATGGGCGCTTATCGGTTTTGGGGGCGGGAGTGGGCGTGCCCCAAAAAAAATTTGGAGTTCGGTCTCAGTAATATACCTTCTAAGTTTGGTAACTGTAGCTCTTAAATTGCGGGAGATACAGGCATTTATCGTTTTTTGTGGGCGGGAGTGGGCGTGGTCCAAAATTTTTTTTCCACATTTATGAAGGGTGTTACTAGCAATATACCTTTAAAATTTGGTGACTTAAGTTTTCAAATGGCGTGAGATATATGGGCTTATCAATTTACACCAACAGGTGTATCGGTTTAGGTAGGTGGAGTGGGCGTGGCCATCCAATTTTTTTATCGATCTTTGGGGGAGTTACCAGTAACATACCTGCAAAATTTTGCGACTCTAGCTTGCAAATTACGGCAGATATGCGCATTTTAAATTTCTAGGGACGAAATTCCTGGGGGCGGCGGATGTGTGCGTGGTCCAAAAATTGCTATGCCAATCTTTGGAGGAGGTCACCAGCAAATTACCTTCCAAGTTTGGTTGCTCTATCTTTAAAATGTTCGGAGATATACGGAGTTATCGACTTACAATCGGAATTGTCGATTATAGGCGCAGGTGTGGGCGTGGCATCACAAATTTGTTATCGGTTCTTAAAGGCGACTACCAGTAATATACCTACCAAATTTGACGTTCCCTACTCAAAAACTGCGGAAGATATAGCCATTTGAAAATTTTTGGGGCGGGGGTGATGGGGGCATCGCAGGTGGGCGTGGCATATGCCAATCTTTCAAGGACCTCGCCAACAACCTACCAACCAAAATTGGTGACTGTATCCATTAAATTGTAAGAGATATTGGGATTTATCGCTTTGCTAAAATCGATTTTCGCGGTTTTCTAGCTCCCTAGTGGACGTAGGTCCAAACCCAAGACACTTTAACTTTTGAGGGTACTTTCCAATATACGTTCCAAGTTTCAAATCTCTATCTCTAAGGGTGTCGGAGGAACGCGCGTTCATACAGACGGACAGACAGCATGACGGACCTTGCACAAAACCAATATACTATTATACCATTTTGGTATAATAGTATAATATACCATTTTGGTATAATAGTATAATTATACCATTTTGGTATAATAGTATAAAAACAAGATAGAACGTTGCAGTCCGACGTAACCGACAGCGAAATACTATTATACCTTAATTCGTGTACAGTTAAGAAATACCTAAATTGCGGGGGATATGGGCGTTAATCGGTTTTGGGGCGGAAGTGGGCGTGGCCCAACAAATTTTTGAGTTCGATCTTAGTAATATACCTTCTAAGTTTGGTAACTGTAGCTCTTGAATTGCGGGAGATACCGGCATTTATCGTTTTTTGTGGGCAAGAGTGGGCGTGGTCCAAAATTTTTTTCCCACATTTATGAAGGGTGTTACTAGCAATATACCTTTAAAATTTGGTGACTTAAGTTTTCAAATTGCGTGAGATATATGGGCTTATCGATTTACACCAACAGGTGTATCGGGTTAGGTAGATGGAGTGGGCGTGGCCATCCAATTTTTTTATCGATCGTTGGGGGAGTTACCAGCAACATACCTGCAAAATTTTGCGCTTTCAAATTACGGCAGATATGCGCATTTTAAATTTCTAGGGACGAAGTTCCTGGGGGTGGCGGATGTGGGCGTGGTCCAAAAATTGGTATGCCAATCTTTAAAGGAGGTTACCAGCAAATTACCTTCCAAGTTTGGTTGCTCTATCTTTAAAATGTTCGGAGATATACGGAGTTATCGACTTACAATCGGAATTGTCGATTATAGGCGCAGGTGTGGGCGTGGCATCACAAATTTGTTATCGGTTCTTAAAGGCGACTACCAGTAATATACCTACCAAATTTGACGTTCCCTACTCAAAATCTGCGGAAGATATAGCCATTTGAAAATTTTAGGGGCGGGGGTGATGGGGGCGTCGGAGGTGGGCATGGCACATGCCGATCTTTCAAGGACCTCGCCAACAACCTACCAACCAAAATTGGTGACTGTATCCATTAAATTGTGAGAGATATGTGGATTTTACTGCTATCGGAAATCTAAATGTATCGATAAAATATTCAAACTTGATCTGCGCCTGGTATACGAGATCTTATATTCCAAATTTGAAGTCTCTAGCTCTTATAGTCTCTGAGATCCGCGTGTTCATACAGACGGACAGACGGACGGATGGACAGACGGACAGACAGACGGACAGGGCTATATCGACTCGGCTATTGATCCTGATCAAGAATATATATACTTTATGGGGTTGGAGATGCTTCCTTCTGCCTGTTACATACATTTGCACAAAACCATTACACCCTTTTTACCCATTTTTAATGGGTTCAGGGTATAAAAAATAAAAATCCATGAAACATCAAAATCAAATAAAGCTTAAACATGAAATCCAGACCAAAATAAAAGTAATAGAAAACAAGATAGAACGTTGCAGTCGGACGTAACCGACAGCGGAATACTATTATACCTTAATTTGTGTACAGTTAAGAAATACTTGAATTGCGGGGGATATGGGCGCTTATCGGTTTTGGGGGAGGGAGTGGGCGTGCCCCAAAAAAAATTTGGAGTTCGGTCTCAGTAATATACCTTCTAAGTTTGGTAACTGTAGCTCTTAAATTGCGGGAGATACAGGCATTTATCGTTTTTTGTGGGCGGGAGTGGGCGTGGTCCAAAATTTTTTTTCCACATTTATGAAGGGTGTTACTAGCAATATACCTTTAAAATTTGGTGACTTAAGTTTTCAAATGGCGTTACCAGTTACCAGTAACATACCTGCAAAATTTTGCGACTCTAGCTTGCAAATTACGGCAGATATGCGAATTTTAAATTTCTAGGGACGAAGTTCCTGGGGGCGGCGGATGTGGGCGTGGTCCAAAAATTGGTATGCCAATCTTTGGAGGAGGTTACCAGCAAATTACCTTCCAAGTTTGGTTACTCTATCTTTAAAATGTTCGGAGATATACGGAGTTATCGACTTACAATCGGAATTGTCGATTATAGGCGCAGGTGTGGGCGTGGCATCACAAATTTGTTATCGGTTCTTAAAGGCGACTACCAGTAATATACCTACCAAATTTGACGTTCCCTACTCAAAAACTGCGGAAGATGGGGGCGTCGCAGGTGGGCGTGGCATATGCCAATCTTTCAAGGACCTCGCCAACAACCTACCAACCAAAATTGGTGACTGTATCCATTAAATTGTAAGAGATATGGGGATTTATCGCTTTGCTAAAATCGATTTTCGCGGTTTTCTAGCTCCCTAGTGGACGTAGGTCCAAACCCAAGACACTTTAACTTTTGAGGGTACTTTCCAATATACGTTCCAAGTTTCAAGTCTCTATCTCTAAGGGTGTCGGAGGAACGCGCGTTCATACAGACGGACAGACAGCATGACGGACCTTGCACAAAACCAATATACTATTATACCATTTTGGTATAATAGTATAATATACCATTTTGGTATAATAGTATAATTATACCATTTTGGTATAATAGTATAAAAACAAGATAGAACGTTGCAGTCCGACGTAACCGACAGCGAAATACTATTATACCTTAATTCGTGTACAGTTAAGAAATACCTGAATTGCGGGGGATATGGGCGTTAATCGGTTTTGGGGGCGGGAGTGGGCGTGGCCCAACAAATTTTTGAGTTCGATCTTAGTAATATACCTTCTAAGTTTGGTAACTGTAGCTCTTGAATTGCGGGAGATACCTGCATTTATCGTTTTTTGTGGGCGTGGCCCAAAATATTTTGGAGTTCGATCTTAGTAATATACCTTCTAAGTTTGGTAACTGTAGCTCTTAAATTGCGGGAGATACAGACATTTATCGTTTATTGAGGGCGGGAGTGGGCGTGGTCCAAAATTTTTTTCCCACATTTATGAAGGGTGTTACAAGCAATATACCTTTAAAATTTGGTGACTTAAGTTTTCAAATTGCGTGAGATATATGGGCTTATCGATTTACACCAACAGGTGTATCGGGTTAGGTAGATGGAGTGGGCGTGGCGTGGGCGTGGGGGAGTTACCAGCAACATACCTGCAAAATTTTGCGCTTTCAAATTACGGCAGATATGCGCATTTTAAATTTCTAGGGACGAAGTTCCTGGGGGCAGCGGATGTGGGCGTGGTCCAAAAATTGGTATGCCAATCTTTAAAGGAGGTTACCAGCAAATTACCTTCCAAGTTTGGTTACTCTATCTTTAAAGTGTTCGGAGATATACGGAGTTATCGACTTACAATCGGAATTGCCGATTATAGGCGTAGGTGTGGGCGTGGCATCACAAATTTGTT
>JAWNLS010000202.1:0-59570 GCA_035042185.1 Drosophila kambysellisi
TACTTAACAATAGTTACCTTAAAATATGCTACAATTATGATGTGGGAAAACATTCAGGAATGAGGTGCCCTATGATGTCTAGCCAAGGAGAAAGAAGGTGAGAGAAGCAAAGCGAGCAAACTGCTCTTGAACTGCTTTGCACTGCTTTTGCACTGCTTTTCATTGCTTTCCACCCTCAAAAAATCAACTCATACCTGCACACTTGTCTTGAGCTGAACAGCCAATTCTTGTTCGCTGAGATGCACAATTTGCTCCGGAGCGATTGCTTTGGCCATCCGTTTTACCTGCACATCAATAGCTTTGGCCTTGGCTTTGTAAAACGGGGCATTAGGACACTGAACGGCAGCAGAGTTATGCATTTTTAAACCGAAAGTGAGCACAAAACGAACCGAGAATATCGAAAACAATGCAAAAGCGCGGGCGCGAGTTTTATTAACTCTTTACTTTAAATAATTTGTATTTATTTAAACAAACAGAGCTAATTAATCACGTCGGGGTCACCAATGTTGAGCTATTGAGCTTTTTCAATAGCTATCGAATTTTTACAAAGTCACACAAATAAATAGAAACGCGCCGAAATTTGCTTTTCTCTAAATTTAGTTTATTTGCCTTCGTGGCCAAAATTAAAAATAGTTACAATTGTTTATTATAAGCTCCGAGTTGAGCTTTGCACTTTTAATTGTACGAATTAATTTTTTGGCAAGCGGTGTCAAATACCGTGCCGCGACTTGAATTCTCGATTGACCAAATAGAACTAATTAGCTGCCGAATTGCAGCTGCTGCTTGCGCTCAGCTAAGGCAAAGGGCAAGCAAAGTGAAAACAAATGCAATAAAACGAAATGCCGATGAGCATATGCAAAACAACAGTTATGATAGTTACGTTAATTTGCTCTTTATGCTGCGCAGAGCATAACTTATCAATGAGATGAATATTAAGAGCGAAGCTGCTTTAATTGTTGTTTGGCGCGGATACCTGCGTAACCAAACAGTAGCATATAACCTTTTATTGGACGAGCTGATGTTCATGTAGCTTACAAGAAGTGTTGCACGTGCTGGTTCCGGCTGTATGATCGGTAGATGGTCGGGGTTCCTTATACGTTATGTGCTACTTGCTCGCTGTGCTTAATACTAATTAAAAACAAGATAGAACGTTGCAGTCGGACGTAACCGACAACGAAATACTATTATACCTTAATTTGTAAAAAGTTAAGAATTACTTGAATTGCGGGGGATATAGGCGCTTATCGTTTTTTGTGGGCGGGAGTGGGCGTTGAACAAAATATTTTGGAGTTCGATCTTAGTAATATACCTTCTAAGTTTGGTAACTGTAGCTCTTAAATTGCGGGAGATACAGGCATTTATCGTTTTTTGTGGGCGGGAGTGGGCGTGGTCCAAAATTTTTTTTCCACATTTATGAAGGGTGTTACTAGCAATATACCTTTAAAATTTGGTGAAAAAAATGAATATCAACTAGAGGAAACGTTTAAACCAATAACACAACCACTTCAGAAAATCATTATAGGGAATGAAATAGCAAATCAGTTGATGAAAGTAAAAAAAAAAGAAGAACAAAATAGTAGGAATCAAATTAAAAGTGCTGAAAACTACAGCGAATATTATGATGCACTAGATAAAGCAATATCTTTGCCACAATCGGAGGATTCATCATTTGCAGAAGCGAAGAGAGTTATATTAACCCTAATACAATTAGTAATGAAGACTATAGCCAAATGAATGAAATATCCAATGAGATCTTAAACCTTAGTTTAAATTAAATAGAACGTCAGAAAAACTTGATAAAGCATTTGGGCCTACAAAAAAAAGTGAGCCAAGTTATATTGAGGAGTTCAAAAATATCTGTACACAACAAGAAAATTGAGGTGGAAACTGGTGAAAGTGGAACCTTACTCCCGGGTTATATTATTTGATATACTTAAAAGATCCTAAAGGTTATGATGAATCGGATTTGGCTGCGTATCAGAAAATCTTAGCAAAAACCAATGTCCAATAGAAAAAATCATCTACCTAATGGTCCGCTCAAGGGAAATCGTTCAAAAAATGGCGAACCAAGTGCAATGTCTACACCTTTAAATAAAAAATCGATGCAAAAGGGTGGCAGTCTTATGACGCTTAGCTTAAGTAAGCCAAGTTATGTGTATTGGGATGATCCAAATGAGATTGTTGAAAGACTAAAACTTTAAGTTGCCTCACAGGCAGTTGGTAACACTAATCATAATAATGAAATCGTTTCGATAATTGAAGAACTTTGAGAAGCAAAAATTATTTATTAAATAAGTAGTACTGTATTTAACATTAATTTATTAATGTCAAAATGCCTCTTGAGAAGTTTGATCCATTCTTCTCATCTATCGACGCAAAAGAAAGGAATAGTATAAAAAGATTGTGCTAAGATTTATAATCTGTATGAATGTTAGCAATTTCGGACACTGCTCAAATAGAATAAAAAGAAATGTAATTTCTCTTTGGTGGAAGTGTATGGGTAAAACGCTAAAAGCATTGGTATTAAATACAATATTATTAAAAATGTTCTGCGCACAGAACTATTCGAAAGGATGCAGACCTTGTATTTATTTATAAGAAATAATAATAATAACAAGATAGAACGTTGCAGTCGGACGTAACCGACAGCGGAATACTATTATACCTTCATTTGTGTACAGTTAAGAAATACTTGAATTGCGGGGGATATGGTTTTGAGGGCGGGAGTGGGCGTGGCCCAAAAAATTTTGGAGTTCGATCTTAGTAATATACCTTCTACGTTTGGTAACTGTAGCTCTTAAATTGCGGGAGATACAGGCATTTATAGTTTTTTTTGGGCGGGAGTGGGCGTGGTCCAAAAATTGGTATGCCAAACTTTGGAGGAGGTTACCAGCAAATTACCTTCCAAGTATGGTTACTCTATCTTTGCAATTTTAGAAGATATACGGAGTTATCGATTTACAATCGGAATTGTTGATTATAGGCGCAGATGTGGGCGTGGCACCACAAATTTATTATCGGTTCGTGAAGGCGACTACCAGTAATATACCTACCAAATTTGACGTTCCCTACTCAAAAACTGCGAAAGATTTGGCCATTTAAAAATTTTTGTGGCGTGGGTGATGTGGGCATCGGAGGTGGGCGTGGCACATGCCGATCTTTCAAGGACCTCGCCAACAACCTACCAAACAAAATTGGTGACTGTATCCATTAAATTGTAAGAGATATGGGGATTTATCGTTTTGCTAAAATTGATTTTCGCGGTTTTCTAGCTCCTTAGTGGACGTAGGACCAAACCCAAGACACTTTAACTTTTGAGGAAACTTTCCAGTATACGTTCCAAGTTTCAAGTCTCTATCTCTAAGGGTGTAGGAGAAACGCGCGTTCATACCGACGGACAGACGGACAGACAGCATGACGGACGGACAGACGGACAGACAGCATGACGGACATTGCACAAAACCAATATACTATTATACCTTTTTTGTATAATAGTATAAAAATATTATACAATTTAATATAAAATAATAATTAAAGAAAAGCAGAATATGAAAATCAGTAAATAACAAGATAGAACGTTGCAGTCGGACGCAACCGACAGCGAAATACTATTATACCATTACATAAATTAATTTAATATTTATAAATATAATATATTAATATATATATATATATATATATATTAGAAATATAAAATATATTTAAATAATTATAAATTTATATTTATATTAATCGGACTAAATTCTCGTGTTTCTATTGTGATGCTAACTTGACTCGTGTAGAGCTGTTGTGAGCATGCGATTAAACTATCGCGTTAAAAAAATATCGCCGTTAGTTTTGAATTTTAACAATCGAACTACTAGAAACTGGAATTAATATTTTATACAAAATTGAGAAATTTTATAAAAAAAGAGGTGGCACAATTTGACGCGCTCGATTAAGAGTGACCAAATTGCAAGATAAGCAGCATTGCGCCAAAATTAACAGCATATGTTAAGTATTCTGTTAAGTGAAATGCGGGAGATACAGGCATTTATCGTTTTTTGTGGGCGGGAGTGGGCGTGGTCCAAAATTTTTTTTCCACATTTATGAAGGTTGTTACTAGCAATATACCTTTAAAATTTGGTGACTTAAGTTTTCAAATTGCGTGAGATATATAGGTTTATAGATTTACACCAACAGGTGTATCGGTTTAGGGAGGTGGAGTGGGCGTGGCCATCCAATTTTTTTATCGATCCTAGGGGGTGTTACCAGTAACATACCTGCAAAATTTTGCGACTCTAGCTTGCAAATTACGGCAGATATGCTCATTTTAAATTTTTAGGGACGAAGTTCCTGGGGGCGGCGGATGTGGGCGTGGTCCAAAAATTGGTATGCCAATCTTTGGAGGAGGTTACCAGCAAATTACCTTCCAAGTTTGGTTACTCTATCTTTAAAAAGTTCGGAGATATACGGAATTATCGATTAATAATCGGAATTGTCGATTATAGGCGCAGGTGTGGGCGTGGCACCACAAATTTGTTATCGGTTCTTAAAGGCGACTACCAGTAATGTACCTACCAAATTTGACGTTCCCTACTCAAAAACTGCGGAAGATATAGCCATTTGAAAATTTTAGGGGCGGGGGTGATGGGGGCGTCGGAGGTGGGCGTGGCACATGCCAATCTTTCAAGGACCTCGCCAACAACCTACCAACCAAAATTGGTGACTGTAGCCATTAAATTGTAAGAGATATGTGGATTTATCGATTTGATAAAATCGATTATCGCGGTTTTCTAGCTCCCTGGTGGACGTAGGTCCAAACCCAAGACACTTTAACTTTTGAGGGTACTTTCCAATATACGTTCCAAGTTTCAAGTCTCTATCTCTAAGGGTGTCGGAGGAACGCGCGTTCATACAGACGGACAGACGGACAGACAGCATGACGGACATTGCACAAAACCAATATACTATTATACCATTTTGGTATAATAGTATAATTATACCATTTTGGTATAATAGTATAAAAAATATCACGTGCTGTTATCGTTCTAACTATATTATCTGGAAGGGGGAAGAGAGGAAAAAGGAATTGCACCAGTCTCATAAATAGAAGATGGAGGCGACACTCCTTGGTTGTCGTCGTTTGAGCTGGGCTGATGTAGTTGCCACAGCAGATGCCCACCCTACCAAGATCATCAGGCACCTAAGCATAAACACTTTTGAGTTCAGCTATTTGGAAAAAGCAAAGGGCGAAGCGGTAACATTTGATATGTCGAATGTTGGGCATCGAGTTGAGCAAGTTGACGAAGAGGATGATGATGAGGTTGACTCCAGCACCGAAGACATCACATCTCGGTCAAATGCAACTGATGAAAGCAATGCGGATGAATCTTTTGAAAGTGCAAAAGACGACGAAAAGCTGGAGGAAGAGCAGATCCCACGAGTTGGACCTGGGAGACCGAAATTGCTAAGGACGGGTAGACCTGGTCGCCCAAGGAAGCAATACAATATACTCGGCGCTATGGCTACAAGTTATGTACGCATTCCAGCAACCTACGAGGAGGCAATGCGCGGTTCGCATGCTTCGTTATGGAAAGAAGCAATGCAAAAGGAGTATGAGGCTTTGATTACGAATCAAACCTGGCAGCTGGCAGATTTACCGAAAGGACAACGTGCAATTGGTTGCAAGTGGGTCTACAGTCTGAAGCGGGATGCTCACGGCCAGATAGAACGGTTTAAGGCACGACTGGTGGCAAAAGGATGCGCACAGCAGTACGGTGTTAACTACGATGAGACGTTTTCACCGGTTTGCAGGCTGGAGAGCATGCGGTTTATATTGGCTTTGGCGGCAAAATTGCAGTTGTACCTACATCAGATGGATGTTTGTACTGCGTACTTGAACAGCGATCTAAGGGATACTGTTTATATGAAGCAACCGCAAGGATACTCTGAAGACAATCGGGCGGATGGAGTATTGCTACTGAAAAAGACGATATATGGATTGAAGCAATCTGGAAGGGAGTGGAACTCCAAGCTCGACAGCGTTTTGCGTGGAATTGGCTTCATTGCATGTGACAATGAGCCATGCCTTTATAAGCGAAAGGGAGGTAATTTGGCACTAATCCTAGTTTACGTTGATGATCTCCTTATAGCAACTTATAGAACTTGGAGAGATCACTCTGGGACACACGCAATACATCAAGAATCTTTTGCGTAAGCACGGTATGGAAAGTTGCAGACCAGCAGCTACGCCATTGGATGCTGGGTACCAGACAGCTTGCAACGGCAGCCAATGTCAAAAGGTGGATAAGACATCGTACCAAGCACAAGTGGGTGAGCTAATGTGGCTGGCTCTTACAACAAGGCCGGATATTTTGCACTCGGTTGCAAAGTTGGCACAACGGAACATGGATCCGCATAGCGAACATCTTGCAGGTGTGAAGCATGTCCTGCGGTACTTAGCGTCTACAGTGGAGCTAAAGATACACTACAGAAAGTGTGGAGCGGCGTTCGAAGGCTATGCTGATGCCGATTGGGCTGGCGATCATGTTGATCGTAAATCGTATACTGGCTACGTATACTTTCTCGCTGGTGGGCCGATCTCGTGGAAATCGGAGAAACAACGCAGCGTAGCACTCAGCAGCACAGAGGCTGAGTATATGGCTTTGTCGACGGCGTGCAAGGAAGCTATCGTCATGCGCAGGCTGATTATCGAAGTCGGTTGTGGCACAGAAACTACCCAGACGGTGTTGTACGGAGACAACTTGAGTGCACAACAATTAGCAAAGAATCCTGTACATCATGGTAGAACTAAGCACATTGATATAAGATATCATTTTGTTCGGCAAGTTGTTAATGAGGGTCAAATTGTTTTGAAATATGTTCCTTCAAATGTTATGATAGCAGATGTGCTAATAAAGAACTTGTCCAAAACGAAGCATAATGAATTAAGGAACATGTTAAATTTGAAATGATTTTTTGTAAGCATGTTTGCATTGTGGAAGGGTGTTGAAAATTATGTTATTTTACATTAAATGCAATCTCGCATCGATACTTATGTTAAATCTCTAATTAATTGCTACTCATACTGTAAAGTAGCTGTCTTGAATAAACGCTGATTGAGTACACAACGCTGGTGGGACTCAGTATTACTTTTCTTATCCAGGCATTCCTTGACGCGGGGAAACTTCGCTCCAACATATAGAAATATAATATTTCAATATTAGGATTATTTATATATTTAAGTGTTATTCTTCTATTTTTTTTATTGATATAATATGTATTATTTATACTTAATTCATTTAATTTTCATACTTATTTTTCTTTTTCCTTTGTATGTTTGATTTGTTCATTTTAAATTGAGAGTTAAATCATTTATATATTTTTATTTGCATACTTCTACAGCGACTTCGACATTAAAGTTGTAGCATACTTTTGCCTGAGCTTTAATTTTAATATGCAGCACCAAAGCTCACTCAGTTTAGTGCGCCGAATATTAGGAGAGCCAATTTCCGCTCAACATAAGGGCGATCCATATTGAGTGAGTATTATTTAATTTTTTTTTTTTTATCTCTCTCGACAAAATTTGGAGAGTTTTGCACTTGCACTTGTAACTGGCTTCCAATTTAACCCACTTTAACATCGAATTGTCGCTGCTCACCAAAATAAAATGTAAATAAAAAAATCAAAAATTACACTTACCTGTATATCATCCACGTCCAAAAGATCTTTTGCAGGCGGGGCATTTGCTAGGCGTGATGAGTGGGTTTATAGTGATAAATTAAAATATTATGTAAATCATATTCGGCGAGGTATATATATTTTTCTTGGATTAATATTTTTCTTATAATTTTATGTTTTATGTTTTTATGTTCACGGTTTTATAATTCATGTTTTTCTTTTTTTTTATACAAAAAAATTGTTTCCACGCCATATTATTCATTTTGATATCACTTTAATTTAATTTATATAACTATAGTTGGTATACCATTTTTTTCGTTTGTTTTTTTTTAATTCTTAACAACAAAAAAAATCAAAAGAACAATATATAATTTAATTATCCACGATTGTCGAATTAATGATGACCATTGGGCTTGGAAAAATAAGCCTTGTTCCTCCAGTCCCATACACAGCTGCGGGGTTGATGCCGTGGTGCCAAGATGAATGTGGTACGGGAAACTCCAACAGCTGGATCAGTCGTCAGTGGCGCAACTCTCCTGGTTATACTATTATACCAAAATGGTATAATTATACTATTATACCAAAATGGTATAATAGTATATTGGTTTTGTGCAATGTCCGTCATGCTGTCTGTCCGTCTGTCCGTCCGTCTGTCCGTCTGTCCGTCTGTCCGTCTGTATGAACGCGCGTTCCTCCGACACCCTTAGAGATAGAGACTTGAAACTTGGAACGTATATTGGAAAGTACCCTCAAAAGTTAAAGTGTCTTGGGTTTGGACCTACGTCCTCCAAGGAGCTAGAAAACCGCGATAATCGATTTTATCAAATCGATAAATCCACATATCTCTTACAATTTAATGGCTACAGTCACCAATTTTGGTTGGTAGGTTGTTGGCGAGGTCCTTGAAAGATTGGCATGTGCCACGCCCACCTCCGATGCCCCCATCACCCCCGCCCCTAAAATTTTCAAATGGCTATATCTTCCGCAGTTTTTGAGTAGGGAACGTCAAATTTGGTAGGTACATTACTGGTAGTCGCCTTTAAGAACCGATAACAAATTTGTGGTGCCACGCCCACAACTGCGCCTATAATCGGCAATTCCGATTGTAAATAGATAACTCCGTATATCTTCTAAAATTTTAAACATAGAGTAACCAAACTTGGAAGATAATTTGCTGGTAACCTCCTCCAAAGATTGGCATACCAATTTTTGGACCACGCCCACATCCGCCGCCCCCAGGAACTTCGTCCCTAGAAATTTAAAATGCGCATATCTGCCGTAATTTGCAAGCTAGAGTCGCAAAATTTTGCAGGTATGTTACTGGTAACTCCCCCAAAGATCGATAAAAAAATTGGATGGCCACGCCCACTCCACCTACCTAAGCCGATACACCTCTTGGTGTAAATTGATAAACCCATATATCTCACGCAATTTGAAAACTTAAGTCACCAAATTTTAAAGGTATATTGATAGTAACCCCCTTCATAAATGTGTAAAAAAAATTTTGGACCACGCCCACTCCCGCCCACAAAAAACGATAAATGCCTGTATCTCCCGCAATTTAAGTTAGTTAATTAAATAAATATAATTAATATAAATGAAATAAATAGTAAAGCGCTATTTTCTTAAAAATGTGTTAGTTATACAAATACATTATATCCTTATTTTTTCATGTATTGCATTTATGAATGCATTTATAATCAAATTCAAATAAAGTTGCCAGTACAAGTGAACTTTGTGACGCAAGTCCATTATTTCCAGCGTTGCCACTACATGCCAAATTAATTTTGGCGCAATGCTGCTTGTCTTGCAATTTGGTCACTCTGAATCGAGCGCGTCAAATTGTGCCACCTCTTTTTTTATAAAATTTCTCAATTTTGTATAAAATATTAAATCTAGTAGTTCGATTCAATTTAATTGAGAGAAACATAACCGAATTGAACAACAATTGAATTGAATCGAACTACTAGATTTAATATTTTATACAAAATTATGAAATATATTATATTAATAAGAATTACATTAATTTATGTAATGGTATAATAGTATTTCGCTGTCGGTTGCGTCCGACTGCAACGTTCTATCTTGTTTTTTGGTAATTTTTGGTGTTCCGCTGCGGGTCCACGTTCGGGTCGGCTCGGAACTCATATTTTTTTATTTATTTTTTTTTTTGTATTTTGTTTTCTGGCCGACTATAAAATCAATTTTAATTGCTTATAAATTGATTTCTTTCTTTGTCTCAGTTCTTGATTTTTTTTGGTTTTTTTATTTTTTCACAAAATAATTTTTCGCATAAATAGCCTAGCTCACCACGAATGTTCTTTTGGTGGCTATTACTAATTAATAAGTTTATGGCTACTACAATTGTTCCAAAAAAAAATTTCGGGTAGAGTTAAAAAAAAATTTTTTTTTTTCGCGCACAAGTGTCCATTTTGAATTTTGTTTTTGGTTTTCCATAAAAATTTTATGCGATGAGACTTGGTGAAACTACATCTTCGCGGACAGCACTCGAGCAAAACCTCACGGCACAACTATCCTCTTCGGCACACTATTCTCGACTCCCCTCATGGCAAAACCATTATCTTCGGCAGACCGAACTGCAGAGAGTCTCCACCAGAACATATTGATCGGCTTTCCCGAGAAGGGCTTGAAATTGTATCACTTAATCTCATAGAGGGCGTAATCAAAAGCTCGGCTTAGTATGAAACCAAAACTCTTAGGCATACCAAGCAAGCGCACTCTATTTTCCCCCCCACTAAAATCACGCTTGTGGTGGAACACAACGAGCGGGATTCACGCTTGCAGACTAACGCATTTTTGCTTAATGTCTTTTGCATGAAATTTGCCTATAAGTCTTCCATTAGTATCTTCCAGCTCGTAGTAAACATTACCTAATTTCCTACGAATTCGGGCTTTAACGAAGCTTGGGGCTAGTTTGGAGCTGTATCTTGAATTTAAACCCTTGCAATTTAAGAGACCAACGGCTAGCCGTGAAGTAAGATCCATTTGGCTCATGAACCATTTTAAGGATGCATGATCCGTGATCACCGTAAACTCTTGACCTTCTATATAGGCCCTAAATTTTTTACTGCCAAGACAGCTGCATAGCACTCCTTCTTTGTGACCGTATACTGCCTTTGGCATCGATTAAGTTTCCTGGACATAAATGCGATCGGCACATCGTCACTCTCGCTATTGGTCTGCATCAGCACCGCTCCAACCCCAGTGTGACTGGCATCACAATGTAGGGAAAAAGGCTCAGCAAAGTTCGGGCTATGCAATACAGGAGCCGAACACATGTGATCCTTTAAGGATTCAAATGCATGTTGGGCTTCCTCAGTCCATACAAACTTTCTTTTTGACTTGAGAGTATCGGACAATGGAGATGAAATTGAAGCATAATTTCTGATGAATTTATGATACCATCCAGTCATGCCAAGGAACCTAAGCACTTGTTTTACTGAACGTGGAATTGGAAAGTCCCTTACTGCTGATATTTTGTCTGGATCGGTACTGATAGTTCCATTGCCAATTACGCCCCAAATACTTAACTTCCCGTCGGCAAAATTTACTTTTCTCGACGTTAAGGGTAAGATTAGCACGAGACATATGTGACGCAACTATCGACAGGACTTCGAGATGGCGATCGAATGAATCTGAAATAATCAGTAAGTCGTCTAAGTAAATAAAGACTTCGTTGCGCAAATGCGCTGGAACTATTTTGTCCATTAGTCTGGACATAGACTGAGGAGCATTAGTAAGCCCAAAGGGCATGACAACGAACTCATATAGAGGACGCCCAGGAACTGTGAAGGCGGTCTTGTCGCGAGAGTTTTGGTCGAGAGGTATTTGCCAAAAGGCATCCTTAAGGTCAAGGCTCGTAATAAACTCTGCTTTCGGCAATCTGCTTAAAATCCCATCGATTAATGGCATAGGGTACGCATCTTTCACGGTTACTTCGTTAACCTTTCTCCTATCGATGCATAACCTTACCTTTGTTCCTGAAACCTTGTTGCAACATCCGATCTAGTTCCTCGTACATTAGCTTCTCAGTAGCAGGTGATACTGCATAGTGACGCTGTTTTATAGGTTTAGCGTCGGCTACATCAATCACATGTGATATTATTGTTGTCCTACCCAATCCTTTCTTTGAAAATGACGGGAACAACTTTATTGTTTCCTGCAGCAATTTTTGTTGTTTTGGAGTCAATTCTCGCATTGTGGGATCATTTAATGACGAAATATTTAGGCTCTGTGTCATTAAGTGTAAAGGTAGTAAATCAAAAACTGTCCAAAAGTCAATTCCAAGGTAAAGCTCTGCAGCTAGAGAAGGAACTAGATAAAACGTTAAATTCTTAGTCTCTCCCCTGTAAGTTACTTCTGCAAATACTTTGCCAACAATGTTTTGACCTTTTCCGTCAGCCGTCTTTACTTTGGCGTTCATTGCTTTATAATTTAGATCCCCAAGAAGGAGTTCAGAAGCAAAACTACCCCCGATACAGCTGATTGAAGCCCCAGTGTCCATTAGTCCCACTACGGTTTTACCCAGCAACACCACCTGGGCATGAGGGCGTAAATCATTAGGTATGGCGATTATTGAAGATAACAGCAATTTTTTTTCTATACGACATAGATTTTTAAAATCATTTCTACGGCGTGTAGAACGGTTTTTCTGTATGTCCGGTAAGTCAACATGATAGTTGGAAAGTAAGTCTGGTTGGATGGATTGATCTGAGGCTGGGAACGACATGGTTAGTCGGTATTGGTCGCTTTGCTGACCAACTGTTTGCGTACACCCCTCTGCGGTGTACGGGCGTGATAGTTTTTTGAAACACTTGCACTGCAGTTCCTACAACTAGGTTTGTAAGTATCTGCTTTTCCGCAACCATAACAAAATACCCTTCGTTGCGCCATACACTCTTGGTAACGGTGACCTTTTTCAGCGCAATTCCAGCATGACAAGTCTACAGCCGATAAGTCATACTGCATATCGGATGCAGTTTCATCGTCAGAGACCATCTCAGGTTCGGTTTCAGAAATAGCATTTACCAGTCGTCGAGGAACAACTGATTGCTTTGCCTTTAAAACTGATTGCATGAAGATTTCTCGAGTCCGAACTAAGTGACGCAATTCCTTCACAGAGTTAGCAGGTTCATACAGTATCTCATGCTGAATGTCGGCCAACAGGTTGGCTCTTAAGGTTTCAACCAAAGACTTTTCAGACATGGGTTCGGACAGCCTATCTGCTAATGCAGCTATGATCCCATAAAAATCGTCAAATGATTCATTTGATCTTTGCTTACGATGTTCTATTTCGGTTCTTATATTCCTGTCCGTCCGGTCGTCCTTAAATTGACCACGAAGGGCAGCGCACAGGTCTGACCAATAAACTTCTCGAACACTTTTATGGTAGCGCCAGTACCATTCGCTAGCGCTGCCATCAAACAAGTTACTAGCATATCTAGCCGTCAACTCGAAATTGCCATCCAATGTCTGCTTTGTTAAGGCTTCTACGCGATATATAAAATCTTCTATGGACATGGTGGCCTTGCCGGTAAACCTTATTTTCCAGTTAGACATTATCTGACTTATCCGATCTGGACGAATGTCAGAACCTAATCTACCATTAACAGGTGTTATTGCTGCTGCCGAATGCGACCTATCACCACCAGAATGAAGAGAGTTCTCGAAATGTGGTGCCTGATTGGTTGCAGCAGAATTCCTTGCTGTCTGGTTTTGAGCGGACCCTGAGTTCGGTGCCATTGACGAGGCACACGAAGAAACTGCTCTAGCGTTTGATTCTCTACTTCCGACAGGGAACGCACGTGAGGAGGAGTTACATTTGCTAAGTTGGCAGTTGGACTAACTCTAAGACCTTCTGAAAGGGCTTGGACCAACCTGTTCGTTTGGTCGGCCAAACTGGTGGCAATGAGTCGGGATTGCTCCATCATAGCCACTCTTATAGTTTCAGCCATCGATTGTTGTATCGATTCCATTGTTGGTACCTCTTGCTGCATAGTTGTTGAACCCTGTGACAAATTAATATCTTCAGAGTTGCGCATTTCGACTTGATCGGGACTTGGAATCCGTTTGGCTTGAGCTCTGGTCTGAAGGGACTGAAATGTTGAAGGTCTTCTTGGATTTGAGGTAGATGGTCCAGCAGGATTAAGATTCTCTGTTGAAGCCGAAGTTAGAAGTGTCAGGCTCTGATTGCAAATTGGGCACACTTTCTTTTTGCCAGCTTTGGAATTAAAACAAGATCTATGAAAGTAATGTCCACAGGAGGTTGCTAATAACTGACCTTGGTATACGATTATATCAGAGCAAATGAAACAATATTTGCCTGTGTTACTAATTCGGGTCAGATCTTCTGTGCTATGAGAAAGAACCATTTCGATAAATGACTTGGGAAAATTTGATTAACTATGTCTAGTCAATCACGGTTTAATCAATACACCTAATTGACCAAAAAAAAAATGTAAGAAAAAAAAATTATTCGGTATCACGATTTCGATAATAATATGGGAGTCATGCAACTGACTGTAAACTAGAATAGAATTTTCTTTAATTCTATAATGAGATGCAAAAGGAAGGGAATTATAAGGAGAATCAGGAACTATCTTTAATTTCACGGGCGGATTCGCAATTGAGATATGCTTAATCCTCATCCAGCGAAATTCTTAAAAGCTTCTGAAATGGATATGAGGCAAAAAGGGGGACTTCGGTATCTGCATAAAACAGTCGTACCAGTAGTGCTCAACTTATACCAAAAGGAAATTATAGGGGATGGCTGCAGCTCAATACTCCGCAAATCCAATAAACAACCTATAAACCTTCGGGGTAATAAGTAAGCAAGGAGGAAAAGGTATAGACTCATATTTGACAACGGAGTTATATCCAATAAAAGTTATAACACATCCAGTAAGTCAAGTCTATAACCATGAGCTATTGAAATTAGAATACTAGGCCATGAAATCTATTGAATTGTCTTGGATCCATAGTATATTCCAATAACAAGGACAAAGGGGTTAATTAAGAGAAGGATGGGAGCTAAAGTAATAATTCGAACGTTAAGTGTCAGGTGTTTTGACACAAAGTCTTTAATTGAAGTTCAGTCGTTCGTTCGTTTCGAGGCCTCCATCGGGCCTTGTGTGGTTCGGGGCCTTCGGGCCTTCAGGCTTCGGGTGAAGCGGGTCGGGGCCTCCATCGGGCCTTGTGTGGTTCGGGGCCTTCGGGCCCCACGTTGGTCGCCATTTTTAATTTAATATTAATGTAGCATATAATCTTGTTTTGGACGAGCTGATGTTCTTGTAGTTTACAAGAAGTGTTGCACGTGCTGGTTCCGGCTGTATGGTCGGTAGATGGTCGGGGTACCTTATAAATTCTTGTGCTACTGGCTCGCTGTGCTTAATACTAATTAAAAACAAGATAGAACGTTGCAGTCGGACGCAACCGACAGCGAAATACTATTATACCTTTATTTGTGTACAGTTAAGAAATACTTGAATTCCGGGGGATATGGGCGTTTATCGGTTTTGGGGGCGGGAGTGGGCGTGGCCCAAAAAATGTTGGACTTCCATCTTAGTAATATACATTCTAAATTTGGTAACTGTAGCTCTTAAATTGCGGGAGATACAGGCATTTATCGTTTTTTGTGGGCGGGAGTGGGCGTGGTCCAAAATTTTTTTTCCACATTTATGAAGGGTGTTACTAGCAATATACCTTTAAAATTTGGTGACTTAAGTTTTCAAATTGCGTGAGATATATGGGCTTATCGATTTACACCAACAGGTGTATCGGTACAGGTAGGTGGAGTGGGCGTGGCCATCTAATTTTTTTATCGATCTTTGGGGGAGTTACCAGTAACATACCTGCAAAATTTTGCGACTCTAGCTTGCAAATTACGGCAGATATGCGCATTTTAAATTTCTAGGGACGAAGTTCCTGGGGGCGGCGGATGTGGGCGTGGTCTAAAAATTGGTATGCCAATCTCCCCATATCTCTTACAACTTAATGAATACAGTCACCAATTTTGGTTTCTAGGTTGTTGGCGACGTCCTTGAAAGATTGGCATGTGCCACGCCCACCTCAGACGCCCCCATCATCCCCGCCCCTAAAATTTTCAAATGGCTATATCTTCCGCAGATTTTGAGTAGGGAACGTCAAATTTGGTAGGTATATTACTGGTAGTCACCTTTAAGAACCGATAAATTTGTGGTGCCACGCCCACACCTGCGCCTATAATCGACAATTCCGATTGTAAATCGATAACTCCGTATATCTACGAACATAAACAAGTGAATCATGAGGAGGAAGAATTTAGTAGATGAATTACATGCGCCAGCACGAACAAATTTTAAACGTCGGAGAGTTATTATGAAGGGAATCGATGATCATTGGCAAGCAGACATTGAAATGGGACAATACTCATCAGTGAATAATGGATATAGATTTCTATTGACAGTAATTGATACGTTTTCGAAATATGCATGGGGACAGGCATTAAAAACTAAAACGGCTAAAAAAGTTAAACACACATTCTGAAGTATACTTAAGGAGAATCGAGGAGAGTTAAGTTATAATGGAACATATTGTTGGATTAAACTTCATAAACAGTTGATAAATGAGTATAATAGAAAACATCATAGAACAATTCAAATGGCACCAATGCAGTAAACTCTTCAAATGAGAAGAATTTATTAAACACTGTTTACAATCATATAAAAATTTTTAATGGTAGTAAATTTCATGTTGGTTGGCAAAATTTCCTCAACCGAACCCTCCACGAGGGTGCCCACTGGTAATAGCATTTCAGTGGTCTGAATAAGACTGATGCTAGTTAAGATCTGCAACCATAACCTCTGACTTGCTCTCCATATAGGCATGTCGTTGGCTAAGGAGCTTATAATAGTTGAGGTAGGGCCGGACTAAGGTGTATGCGACCCGTGCCGAAAGTCAGCCTGGCTGGGGGCCCGAAAAATAGCCCAGTCGCTTACGGAGCATATCGGATACCTGGCGACCTCCGACATTAAATAGCCTTACCTGTACATCGCGGATCTCTGTGCAGTCGGACCTTCCTTTCTCCGCAACTGGTGGGATTTTATTATGGATCCAAAGAACAAAAAAAATTCAGAGTCCGAAACTCTCTCAAAACCGGAATGGAGGAATCCAAACAAAGCGGCGGCAGTGGCACCTAAGCCTGGCCAAAGCTACCCCAGATCTGACAAGGCAAGCAAGCCGGTCGGTTTTGCCAGAGGTGCAAGAGTGGCGGGCGGTGTGACCCACACGCACAGCTCCAATGAGGTCAAGCACGCCATCAGTGCAGCTGAACCTCTAGAAGGAGCTGGTGTGGAGGACAAACTGCCCACCACCAGCATCCAGGCCCCAAAACACTCATACGTTGTGCGCAAGAAGGCGACCAACATTCTACGTAGGCAGAGTGCGAATGCGGGGCTTATCCACCGGCCGAATGGCTGAACAAGGTGGAATGGGCCAAACGAATTCTAGCTGACTTCGACATAAATATCCCGAAACCAATGCAAAGCCAAACGAAAAGGCAGCGCTCGCACGAGATTTCCAAGGAGAGAATCCTCATAGGGATTCTCGACAAAAACAATCCGGAGGGAAGGATTCCGAGAAACCAGTCGAAATGGGTTGAGGGGGCCTTGATGGCCTGCTGCCTTAAACAAATTAGAAATACTCCAGGACCACCGCCAGTCTGCGAAGACGCCGGGTGGTACCAGGGTAATATTAAAGTAATTGCCTGTGACAACGAACTCGATAAAGGGGCCAACCTAGTCGCAGTTGACTGGAGTGAAGTCCCGAGTAGACAGAGAGCACGGCTACCAACGGCTAAGAAGCCGGAAGAAGTGCTTGAAATGATGCAAATTTGCAACCCATCGCTACCCACCCACGATTGGAAGGTAGTCAAGGTGGAGGCCTCACAAGGCCCTATGAGTCAGGCGGTGATGCTCATAAATAAAGAGTCACTGGGACCCATTGAAGCGGCCAAGGGACGGTTGAATCTTGGCATCTGCTCCACCACAATAAAGGTGTACAAGGCGGATGCAGCTGCTGGAGGAGAGTCCACCGACAAGCCAGTCGGGAAGGAACCCCTCTCGGTGTTGCCAGAGGTTGACGTTGAATCGACCGGCTACACCTCGGATGACTCGACACTGACACGAGGCCTCGAGGCCTTGAGCTTTCACTGTTAGACGAAGATGACTGTGATACAACGGTGATGGGGGTAAACTCTACAGATGTCTTTAAGACTTCTACAGATAAACCTCCACCACTGTAAAGCAGCATCCGCTGCCCTTACGATTCGCCTGGTAAAAGGCGGAGTCGATGTTGCTTTAGTCCAAGAGCCCTGGATGGTTGGGGATAGGGTTTGCGGACTAAGCAACAAGGATTATAAGTTCATTAGAGCTCAGACCGAAGGTAAAACAAGAACCTGAATTTTAGCCAAGAAATATCTCAATATATTTCTGCTCAACATTTCAGCAATTGCGACAACACGGCAGTAAGCCTGGAGCTACTCACAGCCCCAATAAGGCTTCTGTCGTCTTACATGGCTCATGACAGCCAGGACCAGCCACCCGACGACAAGGTCAAATCCCTTGTCCAGGAATGCGAGAATAACAAAATAGGCCTAATCATAGGCTGCGACGCCAACGCTCACACACTCAGTGAGGGAGCACGGATATAAATCAAATGGGTGAGTCACTCTTCTCCTTCATTTTAAAATCAAATCTAAGAAAATGCCCCCCATGGTGGACATCACAACTCAGTCTGGCGGAATATAAAAAAGCCATTAGACAGGCAAAAAGAAGATCATGGAGAGATTTCTGCACAGAGATAGAATCAACCAGTCAAGCCGCAAGGCTCAGGAAGATTCTATTTAAAACTAATCCCATTTTAGGTTATCTTAAGAGAGATGACAACTCTTGCTCCTACTCAAGTGAGGACTCCTTAAATATCCTCCTAAGGACCCATTTTCCAGGGTGCTCTGAGCAACCCTTAACAAACGATAGCTGTCTGTCAGGTGTAATTGCTTCAATGCTACCTATCCTCAGCTAAGAAAATATACGATGAGCGATTAATAGCTTCAAGACGTTAAAGTCCCCAGGCCCCGACAATATATGCCCGGCTCAGCTACAAAAGGCGGGCGATTTAGCCATTAACTGGCTACACACGATCTTTGGTGAAGTTTTCAAGATTGGACAAATTCCTCCTGCTTGGCTTAAATCAAAGATCACCTTTATCCCCAAGGCAGGGAAACCATCGCACACAAGCGCAAAGGATTTCAGACCCATCAGTCTATCATCCTTTCTACTCAAAACTTTGAAGAGGCTCAACAGTTTGTACCTAAATAGTTTTATAGACCCCAACCTAATCTCTGTTTCCTAAAATGCCTACAGAAAGGGCAGATCCACGGATACTGCCCTTCATTCTGTGGTCAAACAAATAGAGTCATCCCTATTTTTAAAAGAATACACCTTAATAGCTTTCCTGGATATCGAAGGTGCTTTCAACAACGTCGTCCCAGAGGCGATAACTGGAGCACTGATGAGTCTGGAGGTTGACTCCGGTTTGGTGGGATTGATCAATCAATTGCTCACACGCAGGATTGTGACGTCTACAGTTGGATCGTCTACCCTTTCCAGATACGTCAGTAGAGGAACGCCACAGGGGGAGTCCTATCACCCCTCCTACGGAACGTAGCCGTTAATAAACTGCTATGTGTCATGGAAGGGGGTGGCTGCCAGACAGTCGCCTATGCGGATGACGTTGCCGTTATCTTCAGAGGAAAGTACCCCCAAACCCTACGCTTCCCTGGGCAAGTAGTTGCGGTCTAAGTGTCAACCCCACGAAAACCGAACTTGTGCTCTTTACTAGGATATACAAAATTCCTTCCCTCGTCCCTCCAAGACTAAATAATACGACCCTTTCCTTTAAGTCCACTGACAGCTTTTTAGTCTTGACATGGGACAGGAAACTGGACTGGAACAAGGGCTCGGAAGGCAACAGTAGCCCTGTTCACCTGTAGGAAATCCATAGGTTTCAGATGGAGTATGACCCCTAACACCTACCTATCCATTATTAGGCTCATTCTTCTATATGGGGTTATAGTATGGTGGCCCTGCCTTAAAAAGCAAGCCACTATAAAACAACTAAACAAGGTTCAACGGATGGCCGAATTGTGTATCTCAGGAGCGCTTCGCTCCACTCCTAATGAGACACTCGATGCCATCCTAGACATTCAAAGCTTAGAAGTAGAAGGCCTCGAACAGGCAACTCTCACAGCTGTTAGACTTAGGGAATCCATATCGTGGACAACCCAAAACAAAGGCCACGCCTCCATTCTGATGGGGAGACCCGATATACCCATCAGAACGGACTACTGCACACGAGAAGTCCACCTTAACGTACCCTTTAATACCCTCTTCCCAGAAAGGGAAGAATTGGCACACGGAACCCCTGGTCCACCAGCGACCGTAGAGTTATACACAGACGGGTCTAAACTCGATAATCATGTAGGCGGAGGCGTTTACTCCTTCCAGCTTACCACCCGTCTATCCTTCAGTCTTCAGCGGATGGCTGAATTATGTATCTCAGGAGCGCTTTGCGCCACTCCAAATGAGACACTGATGCCATTCTAGACATTCAAAGCTTAGAAGTAGAAGGCCTCGAACAGGCAACTCTCACAGCTGTTAGACTTAGGGAATCCATATCGTGGACAACCCAAAACAGAGGCCACGCCTCCATTCTGATGACCCGATATACCCGTTAGAACAGATTACTGCACACCAGTAGTCCACCTTAACGCACCCTTTAATACCCTTTTTCCACAAAGGGAAGAATGGACACACGGAACCCCTTGTCCACCAGCGACCGCAGAGTTCTACACAGACAGGTCTAAGCTCGATAATCGTGGAGGCGGAGGTGTCTACTCCTCCCAGCTTACCACCCATCTATCCTTCAGTCTTCCTGAACACTATAGTGTATTCCAAGCTGCAGTTATAGCCATACAGGAAGCACTAAATTGCCTCAAAAGGTAAAAAATTAGCCCCTCGAATGGTAACATCTACGTAGACAGCCAAGCGGCCATCAAATCTATAAGTGCAATGTCAATAAACTCGACAACCGTAACATGCTGTCGCAAATCTCTACACGAGATGGCAGAGCAGCATGCTATCAGCCTTAAATGGGTGCCAGGGCACAGCAACATTGAAGGCAATTGCATAGCTGATGAGCTAGCTAGGAAAGGCACTCTGCTACCCCTCCTCACTGAACAGGAAGGTGTACGCATGCCCCTAGCTACCTGCAAGCTCACAATTAAAGAAACCAACAGATACAGGTCTAACGACAAATGGCGAAATGCCAACTGTAGTCGTATTGCTCGCCAAACTTGGCCAAATTTTAATAGCAAACGCAGTAAAGAACTGTGCTATCAAAACCGCAGTAATTGTTCCGCTGTTATCCGGGAAATTGCTGGTCACTGGTTAGCGGGCTCTCACGCCTGTAGGCTTCATATCAGATATAATGATTTCTGCAGGAGCTGCAGAGACGAGGAGGAAGTGGAATCTCCGGAACACTTCCTCTGTCTCTGCCCAGCTCTAGCAAAAAGACGGTTCACCTTCTTAGGAAGTCACTTCCTATCCGGCTTAACGCAGCTGGCGCACATTAGACCAGCCAGAATCGCAAAATTCATAAATGCGACTGGTTGGTTCAACTGATCAAAATTTCCATGAGTTTCTCGGAGCAGGACTTAGATCCACGATACCACAAGGGGTCAAATAAAAACTGGTCGCAGCCGTCAAACCTAACCTAACCTAAATTTCATGTTGGTGTTTATGTGCGAATTAGCAAGCGTAAACATACACTTGAAAAGGAGTATACGCCAAACTGGACAACTCAAATTTTTAAAACCAACAAAATACAAAATACCAATCCAACTACATACATTCTGAAAGACTATCAAGGTGCTGTTCTGAAGAGAGGTTTCTATAATGAAGAGATGATGAGGAACGCTCAAGACTTCTTTTCAATGCTGGACGAGGAAAATAGCATGTCATTGCTTTTGGACGAGCCCATGCCCTGGCCGACCCCCACCAGAGGAGCAACTACTGCGGAGGATCGACCCACAACCTCGAGGCTTCGACAGCTCAGCCCATCGGAATGGCTTGAGCTGTTAGAAATAACGCCAACTACAAAAAGAACAATTGATGAGGACAATGGGGATACCATCCCTTTCATCCGGGAGGAATATTTCCGAAACAAGAAGCTTAAGTTAGAAGACGAAATCGATGTGATTGCCATCACTCAGGAGGGGCAGTTAATGGAGCCCACCATCGAAGAGCTTCTTGCTGAGGAGCCCATCAGCGAGGAATGGGATGTTAAAACAATATTTTATGAAGATAACAATATAGAAATTAATAAAGAATTTTTAAATTTTGTAGAAAATATATAAAATAAGCAACTAGTGTTGTTGAGCTATTGAGCTTTTTCAATAGCTATCGAATTTTTCCAAAGTCACACAAATAAATAGAAACGCACCGAAATTTGCTTTTCTATAAATTTAGTTTATTTGCCTTCGTGGCCAAACTTAAAAATAGTTACAATTGTTAATTATAAGCTCCGAGTTGAGCTTTGCACTTTTAATTGTACGAATTATTTTTTGGCAAGCGGTGTCGAATACCGTGCCGCGACTTGAATTCTCGATTGACCAAATAGAACTAATTAGCTGCCGAATTGCAGCTGCTGCTTGCGCTCAGCTAAGGCAAAGGGCAAGCAAAGTGAAAACAAATGCAATAAAACGAAATGCCGATGAGCATATACAAAACAACAGTTATGATCGTTACGTTAATTTGCTCTTTATGCTGCGCAGAGCATAACTTATCAAAGAGATAAATATTAAGAGAGAAGCTGCTTTAATTGTTGTTTGGCGCGGATACCTGCGTAACCAAACATTCTCCCCCCGTTGAAAGACACGGGCTTTCAACAGCATCCTCTTTCGGAAGCGCACACAACTTGCGCACAGCTCTCTTTATTGTTCCAGTTGACGTCTTGAGAACAGCTACTCGGGAAACGCCGTCAGCACCAGCAACAAGCTCGACCACACGAGCCAGTGGCCATTTAAGGGGTGGCAAGTTTTCATCCTTTACAAGGACAACATCGTTAATGTGAACGCCCGGGTAGGATGTTCTCCATTTGGACCGTTGCTGAAGAAGCGTTAAATATTCATCACGCCAACGACTCCAGAAAATTTGCTGATAATAAGCTATACGCTGCCATCGATCTAGGCGGCTAACGTTTAGCTTGGTGACATCCGGCTCCGGATAAAGTGTGAGTGGCGCAGTGCCAAGGAAGTGCGCAGGAGTTAACACATCCAGATCTGCAGGGTGCTCTGAAAGTGGAAAAAGAGGTCGAGAGTTTATTATTGCCCCAATGTGGCAAACCAGTGTGCGCAGATCATCCAGGGGCAAAACCGAGGGTCCGACCGACCGATAGAAATGGTATTTTGCTGTCTTCACCGCCGCCTCCCAAAGTCCACCAAAGTGTGGTGAGCGAGGTGGGATGAATTCCCATTCGATGTCGTCAGAGACACAAAACTCTCGGACAGAGTCGATGTGCTTCTCGCTGAGGAAGAGTCGCTTGAGTTCAGCTAAGTCATTCTTGGCTCCGACGAAATTTGTCGCATTGTCCGACCATATGCGAACAGGTTTACATCTGGTAAGAATAAACCTCTTAAGTGCATTGAGAAAGGCTGCTGTTGACAAATCAGGAACCAGTTCGAGATGCACCGCCTTTGTTGCGAAGCAAATGAAGACCGAGATGTAGCATTTTACTGGTCCTTTGTTACGAATCTCGCTCTTGTAATAAAACGGTCCACATAGTCCACTCAGTGACAGCGAAAGGATGCGAGCCACTAACACGATCGCGGGGAAGATCAGCCATGATTGTCTCAGCCAGGACCGGTTTTGCTCGAAAACACATAATGCATTTTGTTGTTACGCTGGAGACAGTCTTACGCCCCCCAATAGGCCAATAGTGGAGCCGAATATGAGCAAGCAGAGAACGAGGTCCGGCATGCAGCTGACGCCTGTGAAAATGCATGATGATGGCGCGTGTGACAGGATGATGTCCCGGAAGTATGATCGGATGCTGAGCATCGAAATCCAGGCTCGAGTGTTTTAGACGGCCACCAACACGAAGAAGTCCAAACTCATCGATGAATGGGGTAAGCGAGGCAATAGAGCTGGATGATTTGATAGTCCGTCCGTCTTGAAGAGCCCTATACTCATCACTCAGATTCGCCATCTGGATGCTCCGCAAGAGTAGTTGAGTGCCCTTGTGTATCCAATCTACTGTTAGACTGGCATGCCTGATGCGATTCCGAAACTTGAATCCTAAGCTGACATCAGAGCATCTAGAGATAGTAACTAGCACCTTTTGCCGCAGCTCAGGAACGTCCGGGCCGGTAGCGAGGATGATGATGATTCGGTTTCACAGGTTTCCGGTTCGACGTTCGCACTTGGAGACGAAGGCGGCACTGGCGACACCGGCACGGCTCCTGTGGCACTGGAAGCATCAGCGGTGGCGGCGGCGACGATGGTGTCGCAGTGAGGAGAGCATCAATAGCCGCCGCTGCGGCAGCAGCTGCTCGCGTCCGGGGACATAGCGCACTGGGTAATGGATAAGAGACTAGCGATGATTGTGGTGGCGGTGTGGCCTGAACGAAATTCTCCCCATCCAGATGATACAGATCCAAGTATTCGTTGTAAATATGATTCCAATCTATGTGCGGCTCCAGCGTGTCCAAGACGCACTGTCTCAGCTCGTATTTGGATTTTGTCTGCATCGTTTCCGGCAACTCATTGTCGAGCAGAGTGTCCATAAAGAGACGCAGACGCTTCTCGGTGCCGTAGCTGGCCAATTGGAATGTCATCATCATGTGCCAGTGCTTCAGTTCCTCAAAGGCTTCCAGAGCTTCACAATCAAGTTCCTCCTTGGTAGATTCGTTGACTAAACGCAGAACCAGACTACCGAGCATTTCATCAAGCTGGAAGCTAGTGCATCACATGGCCAATGAGTCAGGGCTCGCTGAAGAAGTTCCTCCTGTCACTATCCAGCCCAGTTGAGTTTTTTGAAGAATAGGCAAACCAGGAGCGATTTTGATTTGACCGACACACAACAATTCAAAAAACAGGCCAGCTCCAATTAACAAATCAATTTTGTGCGCCTTAAAGAACTCTGGATCAGCCAAGCGAATATTTGAGGGTATATTCCAGAGCTCAGTGTTGACATCGTGGCTAGGCTGATTTCCAGTTATAGACGGAGCTACGAGAACTGAGATGTTGGCAGAGTACGCAGATGCTCGCGATTGAAAGCTTATATCGGCTGAATAGCCTTCTGAGGCAACAGTAGACTCCCCCAATCCTGAAATCAAAGTAGGTGAGCGATGCTTGCGCAGCTGGAGGTGTTGAGCTAAACGAGATGTGATAATGTGCGCCTGCGACCCAGAATCAAGTAGCGCTCGGCAAGGGACTAAAACTCCAGTACGACTTCTAACGTTGATTACAGCAGTTGCCAAGAGCACCACGTCTTGACTAAGATTTTGGGCTACAAGTGTTGCCGAAGGGTTTGCAGCAGGCGGATGCGGAGCAAAGTTAACTTGAGAGCCGTCAATCTGATTCTCAAAATGCAGAAGCGTATGATGCTTGGCCTTGCAGCGGTTGCAGGTAGTGGAGCTGCACTCCTTTAGCCGATGACCTTTACACAGGCAATTAATGCAAAGGTTGAGCTTCTTTACCTCTCGTAGACGCAGTTGCGGAGACAGATTTCCAAAACGGGAACAGTTATAAATTAAGTGGCCAAAGGTCTCACAAAACACACATTTATTTGTGTTGGAGTTAGTAGCGACAAAGGCCTTTCTGCTGGTGTTAACGATTTTACTACTTTTTCCCACCTTAGAGCTAGGCGTATACGTTGCCATAGCGTGTTCCACATTTTCCAACCTTTGACATCGTCGATCCAGAAATGCCAAGAACTGCTCACAAGTCGGAATAGTATCCATCGGTGCTGTCTCCTCCCAACTGATCTGCGTTGCCTTGTCCACTTTCTGCAGCAAACTGTGCACGATAATGAAACCCGCAATCTGCTCAACGTTGCCCAGGCTTTGTAGAGCGCGCATGTTGGAGTTAACCGTATCCGAAAGGGTTCGAAGTTTTACCGCTGACGACGACTCGATGCAATCTAATCCCAAAATCTCCGTGATATGTGCTTGGAAAATGAGACGCTTGTTGTTAAACCGTTTTTTAAGGAGCTCCAATGCAACTGGATAGTTAGCGCTGCTGATTTCCAACGAAGAAACACTATCTAAGGCTGATCCTTTCAGACACGATCGCAAGTGCTGAAACTTCTCCACATCCGAAAGTCCTGAGTCCGCATCAATGATTGAAGAGAACATCGCTATGAACTCTGCAAACTTTGTATATCCTCCACTAAACTCGGGCAGCTTGATCTCAGGCAACCGGATTCGGCTTTGAGACAATGTGTGATTGTCACCACATGCATCTTGCCTCATAGTCGAGCACAACGGCGACGATAACTTTCGTTTGTTAATTTCGCGTCGCAAGCTAGTTTCAACTAATATTGAGAAGTCATCAAAACATGCCCGTAATTCACTCCCGATTTCAGCATAATCCAGCTCCTCCAACGCGTCATGCATATTGTAAAATGCCTGCTGAGCACTTTCCAACGCCTTGAGCCGAACAGCCAACTCTTCTTCGCTGAGATGCACAATTTGCTCCGGAGCGATAGCTTTGGCCATCCGTTTTACCTGCTCATCAATAGCTTTGGCCTTGGCTTTGTAAAACGGGGCAGTAGGAGACTGAACGGCAGCAGAATTATGCATTTTTAAATATTCCTTTAGGAATCACGGAATTTTTCCACTACCGCTTTAACACACAAGTTCAAACAACGCAATGTCAATTGGGGGCAAACACTTTGTTCATAAGCGCAAGCAAAACGAAACGGGACAAGCAATAACAATGCAGAAACGGCTGCTGCAACTGTTTAAGCAAACGCGATAAGCGAATCGACTGCGCAGGCGCCAATGTCAATTTGAGGGCAAACACTTGAACCGAAAGTGAGCACAAAACGAACCGAGAATATCGACAACAATGCAAGAGCGCGGGCGCGAGTTTTATTAACTCTTTACTTTAAATAATTTGTATTTATTTAAACAAACAGAGCTAATTAATCACGTCGGGGTCACCAATGTTGAGCTATTGAGCTTTTTCAATAGCTATCGAATTTTTCAAAGTCACACAAATAAATAGAAACGCACCGAAATTTGCTTTTCTATAAATTTAGTTTATTTGCCTTCGTGGCCAAACTTAAAAATAGTTACAATTGTTAATTATAAGCTCCGAGTTGAGCTTTGCACTTTTAATTGTACGAATTGTTTTTTGGCAAGCGGTGTCGAATACCGTGCCGCGACTTGAATTCTCGATTGACCAAATAGAACTAATTAGCTGCCGAATTGCAGCTGCTGCTTGCGCTCAGCTAAGGCAAAGGGCAAGCAAAGTGAAAACAAATGCAATAAAACGAAATGCCGATGAGCATATACAAAACAACAGTTATGATCGTTACGTTAATTTGCTCTTTATGCTGCGCAGAGCATAACTTATCAAAGAGATAAATATTAAGAGAGAAGCTGCTTTAATTGTTGTTTGGCGCGGATACCTGCGTAACCAAACAGCCTTGACATTGAATACCTCTGGTGGTAAGTCTGTTGAGCAGTTCGTCTACTAACAGACTCCAGAGTAGCGGAGACTGTACACCGCCTTGGGGGCAGCCTTTGGTGGTAAAGACTCTTACTTCGCTGTCATGCGTTGATGCCGTGGCTTGTCTTGACCCCAGTAGTGCCAGTATCCACCTACTGGTAGTGGGGTCCAGACCCCTTCGTGCGAGGGTGGCCTCCATCGCATCGTGTGACGTATTGTCAAAGGCACCTTCTATGTCCAAGAAGGCGCACACTGCTATCTCCTTATTTTCAACTGTTGAGCCTAACATGGTCTTTAGCTGATAAAGTGCAGTGTCCGTAGACCTGACTGACTAATGTTGTAGTCCACCAGCTTTTCCAATGTTTTCAGCAAGAACAATGTCAAGCTGATGGGTCTGAAGGACTTTGGGTGGGTGATGTCTTTCTTCCCAGCCTTGGGGATGAAGACCACCCTAGCACTTCTCCAAGCGCTCGTTATACAAGCGAGGGCAAGGCTACCCTGCAGTATCTTCTTGATGCGGGATAGGAGTAAGTCCTTACCGATCTGTAAGAATACTGGCGATATCCCGTCTAATCCTGGAGATTTGTAGGGCTGGAAAGTGCCAATTGCCCATTTCAATCAATCGGCTGTGACTGTCTTGACACATGCCCAGTTATCAGTCGACGGTCTATATCTGCTCCCTCTCACGATATCTTCTTCCCGATAGGCTATGCTATGAAGATGAGCTCTAGTCTTTGCATATTGCTGCTCGTAAAGGAGTTGTCTCTACGTTTCAATGCTAGGTTAGCATCAGGCGATCGCTTTGACATTGCTCTGTGGAGCCTGGCGCTTTCGCTTGTACTAACTATGCTCGCTCTCTTTGCTTTGTACAAGAGGCCACGTGTGGTTAAACGTAGCCTTTCCAGGCTCTCGTTCCACCAGGGAGCATCTTTGACCATGCGATTTTTCTCTAACGGGCAACTATCTATAAAAGCATCTGTTATGCTTTTATTTAAATTACCTACAGCTCTCTCTAGGTATACCAGATGTACCGTTGGAGAGGTTGAGCTCTAGGGTAGACTTGAACTTTTCCCAGTCTGTTTTTCTGGGGTTTCTACTGGGGGTGCTGTTATCCGTATTTAGCTGTGGCTTAAATAGGATGATTTTATGGTCTGACATGGATTCCTCTGGTGAGACATGCCAGTCCCTAAGGTGAGGTTTTGGGGACCGACTGACCAGGGTGATGTGTAAGACCTCCTCTCTAACTCTTGTAACAAATGTCGGTGTAGATCCGACATTACCTAATTCTAGATTATTGTTAACAATAAAATCTGCGAGGTACTCACCTCTCTTATTCATGTCGCTGCTGCCCCATATCGAGTGGTGCGCATTGGCATCGCATCCGATAATCATCGGCATCTTCTCCGTCTTGCAGCACTCCACCAGTCCCTCAATTTCTGGTGGTGGGCAGGCTCCATCTCCTGCGAAGTACGCCGACACAACTACCATAGAGGTAATGTCGCCAGTGGCCTGGACCATTATCGGGACACAATCTCTAGTTAAAAATTCTGAAAGGATAGTGAAATTAATACTTTTCCTTACCATTATGCATGCTCTAGGGGCTAGATTTCTCTGGTCCCAGATTACCTTCGATTCGGATGTATAAAGGCCTTAAATGCCGTTATACACCCATGGTTCCTGTACCAGGGCTAGCCCAAGATGTTTTTTAGTGAACATTCTAGCCAGCACCGCCGAGGCTGCTTTGGCATGGTGAATGTTCACCTGGGCTATCCTGGTATCGATGATTTTAGTCATCGACTAGAGGATGGGCTCCAGTTGCCATGGTGTCTGGGGCCTGGAGTTGCCCTCGTCACCGCTGCTCGTCATTGTGACGTCAGCAACTGCCGCATCCTCTTGCAGCTCCTTCGCTAACTCCTGTGAGGACATTGCCACTTAATGGTCTTCCACCACCTCCTCGTGACAGAGAGTCACATCCGCCAGATCCTCGTCCTCTGCGAGGTTCTCCGACATGTCGGCGGGCTGTAGCGGGTGTTTGCTTGGTACTGCCACGGGATCAAAAGATGTGGTGGGGATGTCCTCCACATCTGCCTTCCTGTCGTTCGGTTCGGGTGGCTTGTTTGCCCCGACCTTCTTCTTGATACCATTCACATGGATGGTCCCATACCGGAAGGAGAGTTGATATCCTCTTTCCTCAATGGCCTTCTTGGATAGTTTCTATCCCAATAACCAGGAGTGATCCTCCTCCTTCGTCCCTCCTGGATATTACCTTCCAGGCCACGGTTTCTAAACTATTCTGGTTCCTCAGCAGAGCCAGAATAAATTCCACGGACCAGTCTAGGCTTCTTGGGCAATAGATGGTGATACTGTGGTGCGACGGTATTTCGTCTACCACTTTGCATGTGAGGGGCACGCCCTTCCACGAGCGCAGCTGAATTCTTTTGACATATTATGTCCCACGAGCTGCGGAGAAGTTGGTGTCCACCCGGGCAGAGATCCGCGATACCCGGGTAAGGCTGATTAGAACAGGCGGTCGCCATTCGCCTGAGCACACCGTTAATGACTGGGCTATTTGTTTAAACCGGGCCCCCAGTCAGGCTGACTATCGGCACGGTACGATTGACACCTTAGCCCGGCCCGGTGTGAGATTTGGGGGGATAGGATAGGTAGGTAAGGGTGTGAGGAGGTTGGGGGTGTGTGACGCTATACTTTTAAGAAGCGGCAACACAAACGCCTTGTTAGTACGCATTCGGTGTCGTACCCGCTGTTTGTCCGGGACTGCTTATTTACGAGAATTCTCGTGTTATTCGCAGCTAACCTCCCAATGGGAGGCCGTTCGCTATCCGCAACCCGCGACCCGCCTGGTGGCTTCAGCTCAGCCCCGTCCGAACCATCCCACAAGTTCTCGAGCTTGTCAGTCTTTACTTGTCTCCTTGGTTTCTCATTTAACAGATGTTAAATGAGCTTAACATTAAAGCTTACAGTACTAGCGGTGGACTAATACCGATGTGTGTTTGTGGTGGCCTGCTACAACTTGGCCATCCTGACGTTTTGGATCTCCTGATCACGCTTAATTTTAAATCACAAATTTTGGTTTGTATTCTGAACTTATCCTAATTAATACTATTTCAATTATGTTAACAAGATATATAATTTTAGAGGGATTTTTTCTTTTTACCCAGCCAGTGTCTTGTATTTTGCGCGCTCCAAACACCTTGATAAGGTTTACGGGAGACCTGAAAACCTTCGAAATCCTTTAATAAAAATCTATCATTCCTTAGAATCTTCGCTATCATATAAGGTCCTTTGTTCTTTGGTATTAATTTTCTCGATGCCCCTATTGTGCTGTCGAAGATTTTAACCATCACGTAGTCACCTTTTTTATAATCTTTCAGTTCCTTTCTCCTAGAATCATATTTGTTTTTATTGTAAGCTTGGACTTGTATTTGTTTCTCCGTTGCATTAGCTCTGATCTCTTCTAAACTTTCTTTTGTTTTTGTGACAATTATTTCCTCTAATTAACCTTTAGCTCGTCTTTTAGAATTCCCCTTTGTCCTTCGCCGAACAACATGGAACTGGGCAATTGGTTAACACTCCTATGTTGTGTGTTGTTAAGTGTATTTTCTACTTCTTCTAAAACCATGTCCCAGTGTATACCTTTTTCTGGTTTTACTAGCTTTGCTATCATAGGCCCAATACTCCTGTTGGTTCTCTCAACTTGACCGTTAGCCTGAGGCGACCCTGTTGCGATTTTCATAGGTTGGATGCCGCTTTCTACTAAAAATTGATCGAACTCATTTGAGGTGAAACAAGAACCACGGTCTGATGTCTGACAAACCTCAAGTCTCGAACAGGTTATGGGCCCAGCACGCTTCCACTGCGCGAATAATAATAACAATCACTTGAAAACTATAGGATTTTATAAACGTAAAAATGTGAAAAATGAGTGCCTTTATAAAAATAGAACTGCTCTGTGCTGAAAATTACGATACATGGAAACTACAAATGCAATCCGTAGTAGTGAAGAACGACCTATGGCAGTACGTGGACGGCACTAAGCCATATGGAAAAGGTATGACGAGAAAGAGCGAGCGTATATAATGTTGTCGATTAGTACATCCGAATTGGCCGTAATCGAAGGTTGTATGTCAGCCGCCAACGGATTGAGAGAGCTTCGGGAAACATTTCAATCAAGAGGACCAGTGCGGAAAGCATCTCTCCTTAAGAAAATCGCGTTGTCGCGACTAAGTGAAGAAGGCAATGCACGCCAACATGTGTATGAGTTCTTCGATGGGCGATGATTTGCACACCATACTCCTTCGGTGCGCAATGGAAGCAAGAGATGACCTTCCAAGGTTAAAAGTAAAAATACTAGAAGAAGTAAGTGCATGCAGAACTTCTTTCGAACGTGAAGAACAAAACGTAATGTTCGCTTACCGACAAAACGGTAAACTTATCGCGTTTACCCGCCTAAAATGCGGGAAAACAGAAAATGTTTTACTTGCAATAAAACGGGACATATAGCGCGCAACTGTCGTAGTAAATCAAAAGGTAAAGGCGAAGAGACAGAGAACCAAAGAGAGAGAGAGCAAAGAGAGCTGAAGAAGCCGCGCTCGCTTGCCAAACTAATTTCTGTATGAACAAAGTTGGTGCGTGATGCCTAGTCAGTGGATGTGCAGCGCATATGAGTTCAAATTTGGATTCATTTGATAACATTGCAATGATCGAAAAAACATTGCATTTGGCAAACAATGAAATGAATCAGATAAGTGGAGTCGGTGATGTACGAATCGCAGTTGAAGAAAACCAAACAAGAGAGAGTGTAACTCTGAGTGAAGTGCTTTATGTGCCCGATCTGAGACAAAGTGTGCTGTCGATCGTAAAGATCACAGACAGAGGTTATGCAAATTAAGAAATATATTATATTTATAAGAATTACATTAATTTATGTAATGGTATAATAGTATTTCGCTGTCGGTTGCGTCCGACTGCAACGTTCTATCTTGTTGAAACTAAAGTCTGAGGTGTTTAAAGTATTCAAGCAATATAAAGCAGGCTTAGTGCCCCATATATCCGCAGCAAAACGAGAGGCAAAACAGAACACTTGTGGAGATGGCCCAATGTTTTGGGCAGAAGCTTTAAGCACAGCTTGCTACATTCGTACCAGATGCCCAACGAAAGGACTATCTGGAGGGATTCCCTACACCATAAGCACCACACCAATTTTTGTACCAAATTTTAAAGGTATATTGCTAGTAACACCCTTCATTATTGTGAAAAACAAATTTTGGACCACGCCCACTCCCGCCCACAAAAAACGAGAAATGCCTGTATCTCTCGCAATTTAAGAGCTACAGTTACCAAACTTAGAAGGTATATTACTAAGATCGAACTCCGAAATTTTTTGGGCCACGCCCACTCCCGCCTCCAAAACCGATAAACGGCAATATCCCCTGCAATTCAAGTTAGTTAGTTACCAAACTGGGTAGGAAGATTATTTGGAAACTTCTCTATAATTCTTTTGGGCAACGCATACTCCCGCCCCTAAAGTCTCGAAAAGCCATTATCTCCGGAATTTAAGAGTGAAAGTAGCGGAGGCGCTTCAACCTCCTGCGAGTGGTGTTATTCCCAAGGGAACAAGCCAATGGGTTAACATGGTTATGCAACCGGTCGTTATACCAACTCGTATGTCGGTTTATCTGTGTTTTCACTGTCGGTAGACCGAAGTCGTTGTGCAGCGTCCGGTTGCTTACGTATGGCGGAGCACCAGAGATGTCTCTGAGCACATTGTTCTGCAGGACTTGAATTTGGTATATCCAAGATTTTCCAGCAGTGCCCCAAAATGGAATCCCATATGTCCATGTGGGCTCGATGATGCTCCTGTAAACCAGCAGCTTGTTGCTCAAGCTGAGTCAAATTGATGATCAGGAATGGCTCTCTGGAAGCCACTTATTACCGACAATCTTCCAAGAAATATTTTTTCAAAATAGTGGACAGCAAGCTTATCGGTCGATATGACGAGACGAGATTATCCGGCTTGCCAGGTTTCGGAATCATCGCAATCACAGAACACTTCCACGGGGTGGGTAAGTGGTGGATGCGAACCATGGAGTTAAAAAGCAGCACCAAGAACATCACTCCCTTCTCTGGGAGGGCCTTAGCAACTCTGCCGTCGACGCCATCATAGCCAGGGGCCTTAGTGGACTTGAGCCTGCGAATCTGCAAGCGGACTTCATTAGGAACGATAGGTGTGATCGGTTGTACAGGGTCGAGATCTGCATTTAAAAATGCCTCAGTATCCTGTACCTGGCTGGGCGTTGCAAGTGCAAATGGCGTGAAACGACCTTGCAGCTCATCCGCAAACGCCGATGCAATCTCTGCGTCCGATCGACACCAAGTGTTGTCCGGTCGCATAATGGGGATCCGCCTGATTCTTATTGGGATCGGCATTGCGGAGCATATCCTGGAAATATTTGCTCTTAGTGTCAGACAGCACCTTTCGCAGATCATGCGCATCCCGCCTAAAACTCCTTAGATCCAACGGGTTACGTGAGGGCATATATTGGATCCAGAATCTCAGGTTTTAAAAGAGGCTGCGCTGGACTGGAAGGCGAACAAGGTGGTTGGCCAAGCATGGAATATTCCGCTGCTACGTTAATATTACTCAGGAATAACTCCGCTGCATCGTCAATATCAGCCGGTAAACTCAGCTCCATGTTCAAGTTCACAAGCTGCTCCAACCTCTGCCGGAATCGTGTGATATTTGCCTTGCGCGGCAGAAGACGTGTCTTGGGAGCATATAGAGTTGCAGCCACTCTCCACTCAACGATCAAAGGGATGTGATCGGAGTTAAGCTCATTTCGCTAGGATATACCAATACAGTCAGACCGGATCCCAGCGTACACAGCAAAGTCGATTGCTGTCGGCCTATGATTGCCGTACGAGTAGTGTGTCGCATCTCCTGTCGCAAGTACTTGGAGGTTGGAGTCTCTCACGCAATCCGCAAGCGCAATCCCACGGCGGTTATCCAACGCAGCACCCCAGAGATGGTGTTGAGCATTCCAGTCTCCAGCAATCAGTAACTTGGGGCCAAGATCTTCGAAGAGACATTTACAGTCTTCTATTTCCCACACAAAACGTGGTGGACAATAGACAGACGCTAGGACTACTTCGCCTTGATCACTAGAGACTTTAACGACAGCACATTGTGTGCGGAGCCAACTTAATGATGGCAGCACACAATGTTGTAGTGAAGATCTTATGATCACTGCTGCTCCGTCACGCATGCGATCAGAAGGGTGATTGGCTAGGTGGATGTCGTAGCCTGGTAGCCTGTAGTGTGATCTGGAGTAGTAATGAGTTTCGCAGACCAACATTACATCTATGTGGGTTGGTTTGTGGTTTCTGAGACCAACGCCAACAACAACGACGAACATGAAGAACAGTAACAACGACGATCCCTAGACAACAACGATACCGAGACGACGAAGAGCAACGAGAGCGAATTTGCAAGACGGCGAATCCGAGGAGTTGCAGTTTAGTTAATGACGTTATATTATCTTATATTAACCAATTAATACCGTTAATGTAATAAAACTCCCACATCTATATGATGGCGATGAATAAATACTCCAACTCGTTGGCATTATTTGCAAGACCCTTGGCGTTCTACACGCCAATGCGCATCCCAATTTGGCTCCTTGTTTGCAAGTGCAGCGTGCAAAACGCTCATCATGGACATAAGCGTCACACTCAACTTATCGAATTTTGACATAAGACTGTCAAAGTGGAGCTGGGAATACTCATGGTACAACTGAGCCTGTTGCACTTGCTGAAATTGCTGCTGTTGGGGCTGCTGATGTTGCTGACGCTGTTGCTGCTGGTGTTGTTGTTGATATCGTGTTTGTTGTTTACGTTATTGCTGTTGCCGTTGGTGTAGCTGCTGCATGCATTGCTGCTGCTGGTGTTGCTGTTGCTGGTGTTGCTGAGACTGTGTCAATTGTTGTTGCGCGTTCTCTCGAGTTTTCTGACGTCGAGCTTTTCGCTGTTGGTCAGGAGCCTGCGGTGCAACTTGCTTAACCAACAAGGGTGGCTGTTGCTCCTGCTGCAGATGCTGGCGGTGTTGCTGTTGAGGTTGCTGTTGATGGTGAACCTGCAGCTGACATTGACGCTGTTGCTGTTGGCCAAGTTGCTGCAGTAGCTGAGGAGCAGTTGAAAGTCTGGCAGCATCAGCGTATGAAAAATTTTCACTGCGAATAGGTGCCAGGATTCTTGGTCGCGACTTTTGTAGATCTTGAGCCGGCCTCTGTGACTGAGCCACAAGCTCCCGTTCCTTGGAAACCCGCTGATATGCTGGACTCCCCTTCCAGCTTGCTGGATGATTTCCGCCGCAGTTTGCACATTTCGGATCAGCGTCCAAAGGTTTTTTGCACTCATGACTTGCATGTGCTGAGCTACACTTCACACAGCGATGCTGCATTTGGCAGTACTTCATAGTATGGCCAAATTCCTGGCAGCGGTGACACTGTGGGATGTCCAAATGGCGGTCAGGGCACTCTACTGATATACGCACTTAAGAGATTGACCGTAGATTGTATATCTCTTTGTTATTTGCAGCTGGCTCCAGCTCCAAATAACAAAGATTCAGCTCCTTTTTGGTGATGCGACTTACAATGGTTTGGACACCCCGCACTAAATGCCCAACTTTGGCCAGCTCATCTCTGATGCGATCAAGTTTCTGCAGGGATGGATGCAGTCCCCTGATCACCACGCGAAAGCTTCTATCCTCCTTCAACTGGTACGAATGAAACGGGATTCGCTTATCCGTAAACAATCTTTGTACTGCCCTGTATGCATCAATTCTACTTGGCATTACAGTACCACCACCGCTGCACTTGAGCATAAAGCAGTCAGGCTGCGTGACAGCATTTAATGCTTCAAGCAGTCCAACGTCGGTGATACCCTCAGCAATAAGTGGGGGAGGCTTGTTGTTGTTGTCGTTGTCGCTGTTGACATTGTTGACGTTGGATTTGATGTTGTTGTTAGAACCGGTGTTGTTGTTTTGGTTGTTGGCACTGTTGTTGTTCATATTGTTTTTGTTGTTGGCCGAGTTCTTGTTGATGTTGGTCTTGTTGTTGGCATTGTTGACATTTGCTAACTTTGTTGCATTATTGTAGTTGGTGTTGTTGTTGTTACTGTTGCTGCTTTCTGAACGAGTGCGCAGATTGTAGCGGTGTTCGCTGGTCCGCCAGGCCAGCGAAAGCGAGCACCAAGAAACTGAAGCAGCAGTATCAGGCGCATCGGCGTCAGTGGAGGTATGGGGGGTGATGCTCATAATAATGTAATAAGCGCGCACCAAGCGCACTCACTCTAGCAGAGTGGCGGCGCGGCGCACGCACAAATCACACTACTTGAACATCTCACACAAGATTGTATTGCAGCTGCAGTGATTCTCGCGAGCGTCAATATTTGAGAGCAAACAAGTAAGAAGGCTGTAGTCGAGTGAGCTCGACTACCATATACCCTGAACCAAGCTTTAAATGCATTATAGGTTTATCGTTTTTGGGGGCTGGAGTGGGCGTGGCCCGATCTTAGTAATATAAGGTATTCTAAGTTTGGTAAATGTAGCTCTTGAATTGCGGGAGATACAGGCATTTATCGTTTTTTGTGGGCGGGAGTGGGCGTGGCCGAAAAAATGTTGGAGTTCGATCTTAGTAATATACCTTCAAAGTTTGGTGACTGTAACTCTTAAATCGCGGGAGATACAGGCATTTTTCGTTTTTTGGGAGTGGGCGTGGTCCAAAATTTTTTTTCCACGTTTATGAAGGGTGTTACTAGCAATATACCTTTAAAATTTGGTGACTTAAGTTTTCAAATTGCGTGAGATATATGGGTTTATCGATTTACACCAACAGGTGTATCGATTTAGGTAGGTAGAGTGGGCGTGGCCATCCAATTTTTTTATCGATCTTTGGAGGAGTTACCAGTAACATAGCTGCAACATTTTGCGACTCTTGCTTGCAAATTACGGCAGATATGCGCATTTTAAATTTCTAGGGACGAAGTTCCTGGGGGCGGCGGATGTGGGCGTGGTAAAAAAATTGGTATGCCAATCTTTGGAGGAGGTTACCAGCAAATTACCTTATAAGTTTGGTTACTCTATCTTTAAAATATTTGGAGATATACGGAGTTATCGATTTACAATCGGAATTGTCGATTATAGGCGCAGGTGTGGGCGTGGCACCACAAATTTGTTATCGGTTCTTAAAGGCGACTACCAGTAATATACCTACCAAATTTGACGTTCCCTACTCAAAAACTGCGGAAGATATAGCCATTTGAAAATTTTAGGGGCGGGGGTGATGGGGGCGTCGGAGGTGGGCGTGGCACATGCCGATCTTTCAAGGACCTCGCCAACAACCTACTAACCAAAATTGGTGACTGTATCCATTAAATTGTGAGAGATATCTGGAATTTACTGCTATCGGAAATCTAAATGTATCGATAATTCAGAAACTGAGGCAGTTATCGATAAAATAACGCAAACTTGATCTGGGCCTGGTATACGAGATCTTATATTCCAAATTTGAAGTCACTAGCTCTTATAGTCTCTGAGATCCGCGCGTTCATACAGACGGACGGACAGACAGACAGACGGACAGACGGACAGGGCTATATCAACTCGGCTGTTGATCCCGATCAAGAATATATATACTTTATGGGGTCGGAGATGCTTCCTTCTGCCTGTTACATACATTTGCACAAAACCATTATACCCTTTTTACCCATTTTTAATGGGTTCAGGGTATAAAAACAGCTGTTTGCTGAACGGATATATATAGATATGTAGAGCTAACCAACTAATAAATCAAAGGTCTGCAACAATCTGATATGAAAACTTGGACAGTATTTGTTGGCTACACGCAACTTATAGTATCAAAGTATTTGCAGTCGTTTACGCACGACAGCAACTTTCTCTTGCTTAAGGTATTTGTTAGTAAAATTCAGCAAATGAATGTAAAATATTAATTAAGTAATCTTAGAAAATAAATATTAAGAATGATCGGAAAACCAACCAACAATAGAGTAAGACATCGCATGTTGGACTTCACAAGTTTGCCGGGGGAAAAGAAGAAGAACGCAACCACCTCTATTCTTTGGTTTAAATATACAAATCTCTAGATATTCTGAGTCCATCGGGTTGAATTCTATTCCGTTTCTTAGACGATATACAGTGTCTACAAGCGAGTTTGAAACAGCGTCAAGCAGAAAATTTAAAGTGCTATAAAGTTTAAACAAGGAAACAAATTCAAAATGTTTAAATGCCATTTTGTTTAATGTTATATCACATTTGAAAAATAAACTAGTTTTTATTAAAATATTAACTAATTAATTAAAATTAGTCAAAAACTGAAAACATATCCAAAATACAGATGAAAGCAAATTTGACGCAGTCTAACAACAGTTACATGTTTGGCTTATAAAAGTATAAATAAGGATGTTAATACTTAGTATGATATAATTTAGCCTTAACAACTTCTGTTAACCTATTATTCATTGAAGATATCAGCTTCCAGGTAGTTTCTGGGCTGATCTTGATCCACTCCTCCAGCAGAGCATTTTTGAGATCTTGTTTGCTGGATATGTGATTCCGGAAGTTATTTTCCAGCAGATACCACAAATTTTCAATAATATTTAAATCTGGAGACTGGGCCGGTGAAATTATGATGTGTGGACAGTTCTAGATAAGCCAGGAGTGTACTATTCCGGACTGATGGTTGGGGTCGTTGTCCTGATAGATCCGGGAATTACGTCGGATTCTAGCTTCTCGGCACTTTGGAGTAAATTTTCTTTTAGTATATCAAAGTACACATATTTGTCAATTGTTGTTTCAATAATCACACAATTTCCGATACCGGCTGTCATACACTTTCTCCGCCATGCTTGACTGTTGCCTTTAATTGTTTGGGATTCAGCTCAGTATTGGGTTGTCGCCACACATAATTCCGTCCGTCCGGGCCAAAAATGTTGAATTTGGACTCATATTCAAATATGACTGTGTTTCAGAACTCCAAATCATTGCACAAGTGCATTTTGGCGAACATCATACTAGACGCTTTATTTTTTCGCTTAAAAATTTATTTTTCCTTGGTCATTGTTGCGCAGAACTTGAAACACAGTTCCCACACTGAACTTTTTCCTTATTTCATCCTGCACACAATGAGTCAGTTTTTGAGCCGTTAGCTTAAGATTTCCCCTTATTTTTCTGATGATCCTCGGCTCGTCCTGCTCGGTGAAAATGTTGTTTGGTGCCATTCCGCCCTTGCCCTCCAAATTATGTAAAATACAGTTGAGGTGTTTAGATTGACCAGTTTAGCTATTTTTCGATATGAATATGCGATTTTTAAGTGTTCCTGGATGATTTTCCGTTGATCAATGGTAGTCCGTTTGCCCATAGTCCTCGTTGGCTTGTTGCACCCAAAATGCAGGAAAAAAAACCAAACTGACTACGGAGGATTGGTCTATTTATACCGAAAATAACGTGCTGGCATAAAAAGAGGTACTTTTTTACGTAACCCTGCCTAGCAGGTGGAAAAACCCCTGTTGGGGCCCTATATTCATTTCGGTGGTTAATAAATGTACCTTCCATCGGTCTTTGGAATTTTTGAAAAATAATGAATAATGAGTTTATGGCAGGCCATTAAATTTTTTGCTTGAAGCTCGCTTGTAGACACTGTATTTAGATTTTTAAATAATACATGCTGACTATAGTTTTAAAATTGTGGGAGATACTAAGTCACTTGATCTACCGCGACGGATGGAAGTACAAGCGGACAGACAACATGAGAGATATTGCACAAAAAAATTATAATTTTCTACCTTCCGTATCAGAGTATACGAATATCGTTATTGATATACATTTTGCTTCTTTAATTTACAGCCGCCAATACCTGCAACGGAGGGTACCGATACATTTGCAATGATCTGTGACGATGCTCAAATTGCTGAATGGAACAACCAAGGTTTGCCTAGTGATCGTATGTCTGCAGAGAATGCTTCAATTTTGATTCAATCACAGCGATATCCGCTTATGATTGATCCACAACTGTAAGTATATAAAATTCTCTATGAATACTTTAATATTTATGAATACTGAAGGCAGGGTATAAAATGGATAAAAGCGAAATATGGTGCTGACCTTGTTGTATTGCGCCTTACACAACGTGGCTATCTTGACCTTGTTGAACGAGCAGTTACCAACGGGAGTCCGCTTCTTATAGAGAATATTGGGGAAAGTGTCGACGCAGTGTTGAATCCACTACTTGGACGTATGCTGGTTAAAAAGAACAAATTTTTGAAGATCGGTGACCGTGAGATTGACTTCAATCCAAACTTTCGTTTGATTTTGCACACTAAGCTAGCCAACCCTCACTTTAAACCTGAAATGCAAGCTCAGACTACACTAATCAATTTTACAGTAACTCGTGATGGCTTAGAGGATCAGTTGTTGGCTGAGGTAGTCAAGTTCGAACGACCCGATTTAGAATCAATGCGGAATCGTCTAAATCAACAACAGAATCATTTTAAAATAACATTAAAGCTTTTGGAAGATGATTTATTAGCTCGATTGTCTTCTGCTGGTGACAATGTGCTTGAGGATATAACCTTGGTAATAAACCTTGAAAAAACAAAAAAAACAGCAGATGAAATCGAATTAAAGGTGGCTGAGGCCAAAAATACTGGAATTCAAATCAACTTTGCACGAGAAGCATACCGACCTGCTGCCGAGCGTGCTTCCATCATATATTTTATACTTAATGATTTATTTAAAATAAATCCCATTTATCAGTTCTCATTAAAAGCGTTTACAGTGGTATTTAATAATGCCATGATTATATCAACTCCAGCAGAAAAACTTAAGGATCGAGTTGAGAATCTCATGGAATCAATTACCTACAGCACCTATATTTACACATCTCGAGCCCTCTTTGAGCAGGATAAGCTAATTTTTGCTTCCCAAATGTGCTTGCAGTTATCGGTGAACATTGGCGATGTTGAACGCACTGAACTAGATTTTTTGCTTAGATTCCCATATATGCCCAATCAAAGCTCAAATTTTTCTTGGCTTACTAATATTGGATGGGGTGGTCTTCGTGCTTTAAGTAATTTGGCAGCATTTAAAGGCATTGAAAAAGACATTGAAGTATCACATAAGTCGTGGATGAAATTTGTTGATTCAGAGTGTCCTGAAAATGAAAAATTACCTGGTGAATGGAAAACTAAGTCGCCAATTCAAAGGCTTTGCATTATGAGATGCGTACGTCCTGATAGAATGTCATATGCAATGAAAGGTTTTATTGTTGAGAAATTAGGTTACAAATATATTGATGCACGGTCAATGGAATTTTCTAAAACATTTATGGAGTCGAGCCCCGAAACACATATATTCTTTGTTCTATCACCTGGTGTTGACCCACTTAAAGATGTAGAAAAAATTGGGAAGGTATTGGGATACAGCACTGATCATGACAATTTTCATAGTGTGTCATTAGGTCAAGGACAGGAAATTATTGCAGAAAAAGCTATTGAAATCGCTTCACAACAAGGACATTGGGTTATATTGCAAAATATTCACTTAGTTGCGCGCTGGTTGCCCAGCCTCGAAAAAAAAATTGAAGCTTCATTAAATAGTGTGCATTCAAAGTATAGACTTTTTTTGAGTGCTGAACCTGCAGGTGATCCAGTGATGCACATTTTGCCCCAGGGAATCCTAGAATCAGCCATTAAAATTACCAACGAACCGCCAACAGGAATGATGGCTAATATACATAAGGCTCTTGATAATTTCAGCGATGAAACACTTGAGATGTGCTCGAAGGAAACTGAATTCAAAGCAATTCTTTTTTCTTTGTGTTATTTTCATGCCGTTGTGGCGGAGCGTCGCAAATTTGGACCACAAGGCTGGAATCGATCCTATCCCTTTAATGTTGGTGATCTCACAATTTCAGTTTATGTTTTGTTTAACTATTTGGAGGCCAACACGAGAGTCCCTTGGGAAGATTTGCGTTATTTGTTCGGAGAAATTATGTACGGAGGTCATATTACAGACGACTGGGATCGTCGATTATGCCGCACTTATTTGGAAGAATTCATGCAGGCGGAGCTCATTGATGGTGACTTGGAGTTTTGCCCAGGTTTTCCTGCACCAGGAATTCTGAAATATGCTGAATATCATCAATATATCGATTCAAATTTACCCTTAGAGAGCCCAACACTTTACGGGTTAAATTTAAATGCTGAGATTGGGTTTCTTACATTTGTTTCAGAGCGGCTATTTAAAATTATCTTTGAATTACAGGCGCGCATTTACAGCGGTTCAGGCGGCGGAGAATCCGCTTCACAAGAAGATATTATAAGAGGTGTTATTGAAGATTTACTGGACAAAGTTCCTACGTCTTTTAACATTGTAGAACTTATGGCTCGTGTAGAGGATCGTAATCCATACATTATAGTTGCTTTTCAAGAATGTGAGCGGATGAACATTCTTACGGCCGAGCTTAGACGTTCGCTGAACGAACTGGACTTAGGTCTTAAAGGTGAGCTCACTATATCCTCTAATATGGAGGATCTAATGTCATGCCTTTATATGGATCAAGTGCCCGAACAGTGGGCCAATCTAGCTTACCCTAGTTTGCAGGGCTTGCTGTCGTGGTTTGGTGATCTAATGCACCGCCTACGTGAGTTAGAAAGTTGGGTTTCAGATTTTCGATTGCCCTCCTCGTTTTGGTTGGCGGGCTTCTTTAATCCGCAGTCATTACTCACTGCAATTATGCAGCAGACAGCACGTAAGAATGAATGGCCTCTCGACCGAATATGTCTTAATTGTGATGTCACTAAAAAATTCAAGGAAGAGTTCACGTAAGTAGGTCCATCTTTATAGTCGTACCGGATTGTAATGTTCTGACTATCCACACAGATCGGCTCCTCGCGAAGGAGCCTATGTGAATGGCCTATTTATGGAGGGAGCTCGATGGGATATAAAAATGGGCACAATAACGGATGCACTAAACAAGGAATTGTTTCCTGCAATGCCTGTTATTTATATAAAAGCAGTTACACAAGATAAACAGAATACGAAGAATATTTACGAATGTCCTGTTTACAAGATAAGGTACGTATTGCAGCAATAAAGTTTAATCAATTGTATTGAAAATTATAAGATTGTTTTTGGTAGCAGCAGCAAAAAAGTTGTAATTTATAATTAATTATTTTTATACTTGAAGTTATTGTTAGTCGGATTTACGAGTACATATCCATATCCCAGTGCAGTTTGAGCTGCAGCAGCCAGTGTTAGCAGCGCTCTCTCTCTCTCTCGACAAAGGCAGCTCGCTGTACGACTGGCTGTTGTAGCTAATGAGTTTATTTGGAAGGTTTAGCAAATGTCTTGAAACCTTCATATACCGTTGTTAAAAGATTAAGCATTGGCTTCTAGCACTAAGCAGTCAAAAGTGCTATATTAAATACATTGAATATAGTAAATGAACTTAAAACGTTGTGCAAATAACTTTGCGTATTAATTTGCAAGCAAAGCTATCAAAATATTGGTGACCTGGACGTGATTTTTATACTATTATACCAAAATGGTATAACAGCGACAGCGAAATACTATTATACCTTAATTTGTAAACAGTTAAGCAATACTTGAATTGCGGGGGATATAGGCGTTTATCGGTTTTGGGGGCTGGAGTAGGCGTTGCCCAAAAATATTATAGAGAAGTTTCCTAATAATCTTCCTACCCAGTTTGGTAACTAACTAACTTGAATTGCGGGGGATATGGGCGTTTATCGGTTTTGTGGGCGGGAGTGGGCGTTGACCAAAAAATTATCTAGGAATTAGAAGCCTCTGCCTCTTGAATAGTGGAATTCATTGCTATCGGCAATCGAAATGTATCAATAATTTAGAAACTGAGGCAGTTATCGATAAAATAAAGCAAACTTGATCTGCGCCCGGTATACGAGAACTTATATTCCAAATTTGAAGTCGCTAGCTCTTACGGAGTGGCTCGGACGGACAAACGGACAGGGATATATCGACTCGTCTGTTGATCCTGATCAAGAATATATGTATATACTTTATGGGGTCGAAGATGATTCCTTCTGCCTTTTACAATCATTTGCACAAGACCATTACAACCTTTTTACTCATTTTTAATGGGTTAAGGGTATAATAAAGCTAAATTTATTAAGTTTTACAACGATTTTAAGTGCAATTTAGTTGGCGCTCAAGTCAAGATTCATCCTCGAGAATGCCTAATGGTAATAGCATCACAGTGGTCTTAATAAGATTGATGCTAGCTAGATTAAGATTAAAGTGTAACGCGACACGTGCCGAAAGTCAGCCTGACTGGGTGCCCGAAAAATATTCCTGTCGCTCAAAGAGCAATCGGATACCTGGATACCTTATAAGAGCTCAATCTGAAGGTAGAAGAAGAGCGAACGTTGCAGTCAGACGTAACCGACAGCGAAATACTATTAACCTACTTTCAATCTTAAATTCCGGAGATATGAGCTTTTCGAAATTTTAGGGGCGGGAGTAGGCGGGCCCAAAGAAATTATAGAGAAGTTTCCTCATAATCTTTCTACCCAGTTTGGTAACTCACTAACTTATATTGCGGGGGATATGGGAATTTATCGATTTTGGGGCGGGAGTGGGTGTGGTCAAACATTTGTTTTCCACATTTATGAAAGGTGTTACTAGCAATTTACATTTAAAATTTGGTGACTTAAGTTTTCAACTTCCGTAAGATAAATGGACTTATCGATTTACACCAACAGGTGTATCGGTTTAGGTAGGTGGAGTGGGCGTGGCCATCCAATTTTTTTATCGATCTTTGTGGGAGTTACCAGTAACATACCTTCACTCTAGCTTGCAAATTACGGCAGATATGCGCATTTTAAATTTAAAAACTAACTTCTGAGGGTACTATCCAGTATACGTTCCAAGTTTCAAGTCTCCAAGTCAGTATTCGTTCCAATTTTCAAGACTTCAAGTCTTTCCGCACAACAAAAATTACGCAGTTTTTCAAATACAGCACTATGTTCTAGTAAATAGTTTATGTTTTGTGCATGTCCATGGCATATGCGCCCCTCACACCAACTGCCGATCAGGCGGAAATCCGGCCCCGATGCAGTTGCGGCGAATTCGCTCTCTTTCGTCCTCTCTCTTTCTAGCACAGGTAGTCAGCCATTTGCGCGTGTCTGACACGCATATCAATGAGGATATGCACCGTTGGTGCATCTATACTCACACCAGCGGCAGACAATGGTTGGCGCCAGCAAATGGCAGTGGAAAGTTACCACAACGATAACGCCATCAAAAAGATCACGCCACCTCGGTACAGTCCCGGCAAAAGGTCAACGAATGGTTTATATAAGGAACGTCGAAGCGCGACTCGCCACAATCAAAGTTAGCAATCACAATTGAGCAGTTAACGTGATCAATCAAAAGTGCTCGCGACAACCCTGTGAAGGACTGAAGTGTGAGTGCCGAGAAACAATAAATAAACAAACAAAATAGTGCAATACAAATACATAAATACAAAATAATATTTATCAATGAAATATATTTTGTTTTCAATTATCGCAAGCTCAAACAAATAAATTTGTTGCGCGGACCTACAGCTCGACTGAGTTTTAGTTCAGCTTAAAACACGGAACTAAAAGGTTCGTTACAGTCCAAATCCACGTTTATTACTATAAGAGTTTATTTGTATTATGATTGGGTTTCTTAAATAGTAAATATTCATTTTACTATAACTTATGCGGTTATACAACTTTAACGAGTTGGTTGCGCAATTCAAATATTCGTGCGTTTCTTCGCAGAACTCACCAATATTCTCTATCTTACCTCTCTCAGTGTCTACTCGTTATTTAATAACGGTGACCACTTCGAGTTACCTTTTTTTCTCCTCTCTCTGTCTCTATTCCCATTCCTACATAGGCGTGCCCAAACTAGCTTGCTTCCTAAATCGGAGGAAAGCAAACTGGGATACTTACAAAAGAGTATCAATCCTGTCGGAAAACCAGGCCAGGAATCTCAATGACATTTGTGTGAACTCACAGATACTTTCACATCTGCGTGTGAAGGCATTCAAAGCACCAACCAAGAGGTTGTGGACACCGCAACTTAGTGCTCTTCGCCAAAGTTGAAGGTCTCACTTTAAAGGGGCAAAACTACAGAACGATAACTCCCATTGGTTTCCCAATGAGTCTAGTCTGGAGGAATGTAAACAGCACAGGCAAAGAGAAGATCGTGGAAATATGCTCGGAGGTAGAACCCACAAACAAAGCCGAATCTACAAAAGACGACTGCGTATACCAGGTGAACTACTACACACCCTTTAGTGCATACTTGCTTTTGAGGGAAGAATGGACTTACTGAACACCCGGTCCACCGGCGAAAGTGGGGTTCTTTACAGATGGTTCGGAGCTCGATAATCGTTTCCTTCGGTCTTCCGGAGCCCTGTAGTGCATTCCAGTCAGAAGTAATAGCTATACAAGAAGCACTGAAATAGTCAAAATTTAGTTTTTTAAACATCTAGCCTAATCTGGGTGCCGGGGTACCGAAATATTAAAGGAAGAAATGAACAGACACTGGTCAAATGGCAACTGGCTAAATTCCAACTGAATCTTATCGCCCGCCCAACCTGGCACAAATTTAACAGCAAGCGCAGTAGAGAACTGTGCAACTAAAATTGCAGTAGTTGCTTGGCAGTATCAGGTATCATAATGGGTCAAAATTGGACCATTAATCAGCAACGATATGCCAAATCTAACCTAATCCGCTATTAAAGGGGTGGCACGTTGTCGTCCTTCATTGAATTGATCATCAGGTTAGGTGTCGAAGAACGCCACGTTGAATGTTCTTGAAGTAGTGATAAGTAGCTGGTGCGTATATGCGTTATGTCGGGAGTGAGAACTTTTATGTCGCTTGGATTCTCTGAAATCGGACAAAGAGATTAACATTGCATCCCACGAGTTGCGAAGAAATGAGGGTCCGCCTGCACAGAGATCCGCGATGTGCAGGTAAGGCCATTTAATATCGGAGGTCGCCAGGTATCCTATATGCTCCGTAAGCGACCAGGCAATTTTTCGGGCGCCCAGACAGTCTGACTTTCGGCACGGATCGCATACCTTCAAAATTTTGCGACTTTAGCTTGCAAATTACGGCAGATATGCGCATTTTAAATTTGAACACTAACTTTTGAGGGTACTATCCAGTATACGTTCCAAGTTTCAAGTCTCCAAGTCAGTATACGTTCCAAGTTTCAAGACTTCAAGTCTTTCCGCACAACAAAAATTACGCAGTTTTTCAAATACAGCACTATGTTCTAGTAAATAGTTTATGTTTTGTTTTATTTAGAATTCCCGGACGAGAGCCCAAAAAAATGTGGTCTTTGTTATTCACAAATCTCCGGTCGAGCTCCCAAAATTGTGGATTGGGTATTTCATTAAACAGTGCCTAAGTCCTGTGAGGAGCCATTTAGCCGTGGCCAATGTGCATGCATGGGTATGTGTGTATGTGCATGGCCATGGCATATGCGCCCCTCACAGCAACTGCCGATCAGGCGGAAATCCGGCCCCGATGCAGTTGCGGCGAATTCGCTCTCTTTCGTCCTCTCTCTTTCTAGCACAGGTAGTCAGCCATTTGCGCGTGTCTGACACGCATATCAATGAGGATATGCACCGTTGTTGTGGGAGCAGTATTGCACCCGCAATCTATCTATACTCACACCAGCGGCAAACAATGGTTGGCGCCAGCAAGTGGCAGTGGAAAGTTACCACAACGATAACGACACCAAAATGATCACGCCACCTCGGTACAGTCCCGGCAAAAGGTCAACGAACGGCCTATATAAGGAGCGTCGAAGCGCGACTCGCCACAATCAAAGTTAGCAATCAAAATTGAGCAGTTATTATTAGGTTTGAGGTGTGTGCACTGCGACCTGATAGATACGAGTATATTGTACCCCCTTCTGGGCTTAAAGCTCCTCCATCAACCCAAGCTCTTGCACGAATGCTAGAATTTGTATTGGGTTGAGGGCTACTATGTCATTGCTCATCATGACATGCATCCCTAGGATGTTGCTTCTCCTTCTTGCTAAGGCGACACACTCTGCTAGGATGTGCATTGAGGATTCCTCCTCGCCTTCACAGAACCTGCAGAGTTCGCTACTGATTATACCCAGCTTGGCTAGGTGACTTCTTAGTCTACAATGTCCCGTCAGTAGACCAGTGAGTATTCTAAGATTGTTTTTGCTCATGGCTATAATCTGTTTAAATCGCTTCTGATTATAGCCACCCAGAAGACATTTGGCTTGTCGAAGTCCTGGTGCCTCTGCCCAGCTCCGTTGCCTCCTCTGTCTTTCTTCATTTCTAAGCTCCTGCCGTATCGTGTGCCTTCCGATGTCACAATACGGTTCAGGTCCCACTTGGGGTCTTTCCGCCCCAATCTTGCTTGCCTGTCGGCCAGTTCGTTCCCTACTATGTCCGTGTGGCCCGGGACCCATCTTAGGGTGAGCCTATTGGTTGCCCCGAGTCGGTCAAGTCTGGATCGTGCTTATAGGACCACTTTAGAAGTGATTTTATGCCGGTTTGTGTTCCTAGGGATTCGTGATAAGATATCCGAGGACCCACCACTCCTAGGCCTGTGCCCTGGTTGGTGAGTGATCCGTCGGTGCACCATTTTATGGTGTGCGGTTTCATGGGATGGATGTCATCCAGTGACGTCCATTCCTTTTTGCTACTCTTAAGAACTTTGAAATTACGCTTGAATATGTATTCGGCTGCCATTTCATCCCTAGGTTGAACCAGTAGGGGAAGTTCATGTGAAAGTCGTTGTGCGTCTTTTTGGCTAAGGATGTGATAACCCCCAACTCCTTCCGCTGGCATCCTTAAAAGTGTAGCTTTCTGTAGCACCAGTCATGCATACGCAGGCCAATCTCTGCAGTTTCTGCAGCACTCTTTTCAGGGTGATAAGCCGCGCACTATCACCCCATGCTATTACTCCATAAGTCAGCATGGGTCTTACTACCATTGTGTATAGCCATCGCATAATCTTTGGTGATGTGCCCCATGACTTTCCGGCTATACTGAGCACTTCGATACCGTGTTTTGTACATGGTGGTGGAGTCCAGACCCCTTCTTTCAAGGGTGGCCCTAATCGCATCGTGTGACGTGTTGTCAAAGGCGCCTTCTATGTCCAAGAAGGCGCATAGTGCTATCTCCTTATTTTCAACTGTGGAGCTTAACATGCTCTTCAGCTGATAAAGTGCAGTGTCCGTAGACCTGCCTGCTCTATAAGCAGGCTGTGTTGTGTGCAGCGGACTCTGCATCAACAGAGTGCTTCTAATATTGTGGTCCACCAGCTTTTCCAATGTTTTCAGTAAAAACGATGTCAAGCTGATGGGTCTGAAGGACTTTGGGTTGGAGATGTCTTTCTTCCCAGCCTTGGGGATGAAGACCACCCTAGCACTTCTCCAGGCGCTCGTTATACAACCGAGGGCAAGACTACCCTGCAGTATCTTCTTTGTGCGGGAGAGGAGTAAGTCCTTACCGATTTATAGGAATATCCCGTCTAAGCCTGGAGATTTGTAGGGCTGGAAAGTGCCAATTCCCATTTCATTCTTTCGGCTGTGACTGTCAGCTTGGCACATGCCCAGTCATCAGTCGACGGTTTATTATTGCTCTCTCTCACGATAACTTCTTCCCGATAGGATATGCTATCCGGGAAGTGCGTTTTGAAGAGGAGCTCTAGTCTTTGCATATTGCTGCTCGTAAAAAAATTGTCTCAACCTTTCAATGCTAGGTTAGCATCAGGCGATCGCTTTGACATTGCTCTGCGTAGCCTTGTGCTAACTATGCTTTCGCAGAAGTTCCTATAGTTCTGCCTTTTGGCCTTCCTAATCTCCTTGTTATAGGAGGTCAGACTTTCACGGTACCTCTCCCATTCTCCGTCTCTCTTTGCTTTGTTGAAGAGGCGACGTGTGGTTAAACGTAGCCTTTCCAGGCTCTCATTCCACCACGGAGCATCTTTGACCATGCGTTTTTTCCATAACGGGCAACTATTTATAAAAGCATCTGTTATGCTTTTATTTAAATTTCCTACAGCTTTCTCTAGCTCAAGTGGGGTTCTGGGTATACCAGATGTCCCGTTGGAGAGGTTGATCTCTAGGGTGGACTTGAACTTTTCCCAGTCTGTTTATCTGGGGTTCCTACTGGGAGTGCTGCTATCCGTATTCAGCTGTAGCTTAAATAGGATTATCGTATGGTCTGACAGTCCTCTGATGAGACGTGCCAGTCCCTAAGATGAGGTTTTAGGGACCGACTGACCAGGGTGATGTCTAAGACCTCCTCCCTAACCCTTGTTACAAATGTCGGTGTAGATCCTACAAATGTCGGAGTAGATCCTACATTGCCTACTTCTAGATTATATTTAGCAATAAAATCTGTGAGGTAATCACCACTTATGTTGGTGCCGCTGCTGCCTCATATCGAGTGGTGCGCGTTGGCATCGCATCCGATAATTATCGTCATCTTCTCCGTCTTGCAGTACTCCACCAGTCCCTCAATTTCTGGTGGTGGGCAGGGTTCTTCGCCAGTGAATGCCCCGATTCTCGATTGAACGGTTCGGAGCTTGCTGTGCCTGTGGCACTCTCCTGTATGGTGCTGGATTTGCACGGTGTGGAGGCTGGTCTACCACACTGGAGGATCTCCGACCGTCCAGGTCTCGAACCTCCAACTGTCTAGCGACACTCTCCGCTGGGGTATCCTGCGGAGTGAAGATTTTATTTTTACCTGACATGTTATGTCCCACGAGCTGCGGAGAAGTGAGTATCCACCCGGGCAGAGATCCGCGATACCCGGGTAAGGCTGAATAGAACAGGCGGTCGACCGGGCCCCCAGCCAGGCTGACTATCGGCACGGTACGATTGACATCTTAGCCCGGCCCGTTGTGAGATTTGGGGGATGGGATAGGTAGGTAAGTGTGTGGGGAGGTTGGGGGTGTGTGAGGCTATACTTTTAAGAGGCGGCAACACAAACGCCTTGTCGGTACGCATTCGGTGTCGTACCCGCTCTTTGTCCGGGACTGCTTATTTACGAGAATTCTCGCGTTATTCGCAGCTAACCTCCCAGTTGGAGGCCGTTCGCTATCCGAAACCCGCGACCCGCCTGGTGGCCACAGCTCAGCCCCGTTCGAACCATCCCACAAGTTCTTACGCTCAGGAAATTGAGCAGTTAACGTGATCAATCAAAAGTGCTCGCGACAACCCAGTGAAGGACTGAAGTGTGAGTGCCGAGAAACAATAAATAAACAAACCAAATAGTGCAATACAAAACAAAATAATATTTATCAATGAAATATATTTTGTTTTCAATTACTGCGTATACCAGTAGGTGAACTACTACACACCCTTTAGTGCATACTTGCTTTTGAGGGAAGAATGGACTTACTGAACACCCGGTCCACCTGCGAAAGTGGGGTTCTTTACAGATGGTTCGAAGCTCGATAATCGTTTCCTTCGGTCTTCCGGAGCCCTGTAGTGCAGTCCAGTCAGAAGTAATAGCTATACAAGAAGCACTGAAATAGTCAAAATTTAGTTTTTTAAACATCTAGCCTAATCTGGGTGCCGGGGTACCGAAATATTAAAGGAAGAAATGAACAGACACTGGTCAAATGGCAACTGGCTAAATTCCAACTGAATCTTATCGCCCGCCCAACCTAGCACAAATTTAACAGCAAGCGCAATAGAGAACTGTGCAACTAAAATTGCAGCAGTTGCTTGGCAGTATCAGTTATCATAATGGGTCAAAATTGGACCATTGATCAGCAACCATATGCCAAATCTAACCTAATCCGCTATTAAAGGGGTGGCACGTTGTCGTCCTTCATTGAATTGATCATCAGGTTAGGTGTCGAAGAACGCCACGTTGAATGTTCTTGAAGTAGTGATAAGTAGCTGGTGCGTATCTCCCTTTGCTAATTCACAAGCTTTATCTTCTGGGTTTTCCAAATAATCTGATTAATTGGATCTCAAAATATTTACTATCAAGAACACAGAGAGTTTTCTTTAGAGGTTTTATTTCAAAGTCTGTTCAGGTTACTTCCGGAGTACCACAAGGAAGTCACCTTGGTCCCTTGTTATTTACTTTATTTATAAATGACCTTCCGTCCGTTATAAGTTATCTCTCTGGGTACTGATGTACGCCGATGATCGATTAAGTTGTGTTTATCAACTACTGACTCTCTTACTGGACAGAGGCTTCAAGCTGACTTAGATAGTTTTGAAGACCTGGTGTCGTTTTAATTTATTAAATCTTAATTGTGATAAATGCAAAGTCATGTCCTTTTATAGGCGTATGCCTATTTTACTTAATTATGTTCCTTAACTGTTGATGATTTGGGAGGCTTCAAGCTGACTTAGATAGTTTTGAAGCCTGGTGTCGTTTTAATTTATTAAATCTTAATTGTGATAAATGCAAAGTCATGTCCTTTTATAGGCGTATGCCTATTTTACTTAATTATTTCCTTAATGGCAAACCACTGGAACGCATAGAATGTGTTGATGATTTGGGTATCCTTTTAGATCCCAAGCTTAAGTTTGACAAGCACATTTCTGCGACCGCTAATCGGGCACTTGGTGTCCTAGGTTTCATTAAGCGCTGGTCAAAAGAATTTGACGATCCCTATATCACTAAAACTCTTTATATGTCTCTTGTGCGTCCTATTCTTGAATATGGGTCTTGTATATGGTCACCCAATTACAAGGTTCATCAGGACAGAATAGAATCCGTGCAAAAGCAATTTCTTTTATTTGCACTTAGACGTCTAAACTGGACTACTAACTTTAGTTTACCTTCCTACCGTAGTAGACTTCTATTAATAAATCTTCCTTCACTTTCCGATCGTAGAACAATGCTTGGCGTAATCTTTTTACACAAGCTTATAAATGGTGAGATTGATTCTTCGGAGTTAATTAGCCAAATAAATTTTACAGTTCCGATCAGAAATACAAGGAACTTTCTACCCATCTTTCTTCAAACTTGTAGTTCGAATTATGCTTTGCATAATCCATTTAGAATTTTATGTACTAATTATAATATGCTTTCCCTGTAATTAATTGCAATTCCCCTATTAATGTTATTAAAAATGTTTTGTTGTGTCATCTTTCTTCTAATTCGCGATCTTCGTAGCAGTAACTCGTGCGGTCGCCCCTCGGTCGGTTGTGTTGGGGGGGCTGCTTTCGCCTGGGTCCGCGCGTTAACAAGCCCGAGCTTGGTATCGTTGGGCCACTTGAATGTACTGCTCGTTAGTACTTCAACGTCCAAATAATACATTGCATCCCACGCGTGTTCATACAGACGGACATACCGCGTTGACGGACATTGAACAAAACCAATATACTATTATACCTTTTTGGTATAATAGTACAAAAAATTAAATAGTCCAATGTACGTCCCACATTGGAAAAAATCAAGTACAATAAATTCAATAATGTTCAACGGCTACGCTAGAATGGCTCATATTGTTCTCTCTTACTTTTCTAATTACATGAATATAATTGTAGACAGAGACAAAAGGATGCAAGCCGAAAGCTATCAACATGCCCAATTAAGAAGATTAATTATGTATGTTCAATCGTATAAGCAGAGAATTCAATCTAAATTTTGTTCGCTTATTAGACAATACTGAGATTCAAATTAAAGTAGTAGTACTAAATATTATACTATTTATTATACTATTATACTATTCATTCGAACTTACCTTAAGTGATTCAGACTAATTTTATAGGATATAAAGGGTGTAATATCCGGTTCCCGCCCCGGGCTAACTTGATCGGGGCATAGAGCTTGAAGCTCGTTATGTAGAAGAGGTTTTAATATAATCTCTCTGTATATAATATTTTATATGTGTGTTTCCATTTTGGCAGCTCGAAGCAGCCTGGAAGTGCGTCTTACGAATGATGTCCAGTATTTCGTCACTGGAGATCGACCATGAATTGGCATCTTTGTTCAGATAACCGAGTGAGGGGGTGGTTTTCGATAGAACTTTTCTGATCCTCGCCGCTACGCTTATTATCTATATTTGTATAGAAATCTTTCCAAGAATTCCTTTTAGTCTGTTTGTTGGTTTTTATACTATGATACCGAAGGTATAATAGTATATTGGTCTGTCTGCCTGTCCGTCTAAAGTGTCTTGGGTTTGGTCCTACGTCCACTAGGGAGCTAGAAAACCGCGAAAATCGATTTTAGCAAATCGATAAATTCACAATCTCTCACAATTTAATGGATACAGTCACCAATTTTGGATGGTAGGTTGTTGGCGACGTCCTTCAAACCGACACGTCCACACCTGCGCCCATAATCGACAATGCCGATATTACGGAAAGGGTAAATCGATAACTGTGTATATCTCCTACAATTTTAAAGATCGAGTAGCCAAACTTGGAAGGTAATTTGCTGGTAACCTCCTCCTCGGATGGGCATATCATTAATTGGACCACGCCCACAACCGCCGCCCCCAGGAACTTCGTCACTAGAAATTTACAATGCGAATGTCTTCCATAATTTGTAAACTAGATACACCACGCTTTTGATTTGAACGTTGCACTGGTCTTGTTTGTATCGGTTGTATAACTTGCGATTTATCTAAATCCCCTATTGAACATCTGCGTCAATTGTCCGACTTAACAACATGGTCATACCTCAGGAGAACCATGTTCGCTACCTGGGTATGTATCTGGACAGGAAACTTACCTGGCGCAAACACATCCAGATCACAGCAGCAGCGTGTAGATCCAAAAGATCAAAACTCAACTGGTTGTTAAAGCCATCAAGCAAACTCAGCTTGAGCAAAAAGCTGCTGGTTTACAGGAGCATCATCGAGCCCACATGGACATATGGGATTCCATTTTGGGGCACTGCTGCAAAATCTTGGATATACGAAATTCAAGTCCTGCAGAACAAGGTGCTCAGAGACATCTCTGGTGCTCCGCCATACGTAAGCAACAGGACGCTGCACACCGACTTTGGTCTACCGACAGTGAAAACACAGATAAACCGACATACGAGTCGGTATAACGACCGGTTGCATAACCATGTTAACCAATTGGCTTGCTCCCTTGGGAATAACACCACTCGCAGGAGGTTGAAGCGCCTCCACACCAGCGACCTCTGGACTGTTGGCCGTTAGATAACTGTTATAAATAATGTTATTTATTATTATTTAAAACCATTTCTATAGATCCTAAATCCACTGTTCACTTATACTGTTTCAAATCAATGTTTTATAGCCTTTAAGTAGGTTGATTAATGTTTAAATATAATTGCCACATAAAAAAAAAAAAGGAATCTCAATGACATTTGTGTGAACTCACAGATACTTTCACATCTGTGTGTGAAAGCATTCAAGGCTTCCAACGCTGGTCCTGCCAGGCATGCTCAAAGATGTTGAAACTTCTTCTCTTTAGTTAATTTCTCATTTTGGCCGACTACAGTGTTGTACATAGCGAAAAAATCGGGCCAGTCTATGTTTGCACCGCCGAAACGTGGAAGTTTAAAATGCAGTAATCTACAGAGACGCGCTGCGCCTCTTGAGCTACTATTTAGCTAGTTCGGAAAGGATAATAGAGATCTTAAACAGATTGGTGAGTTCACGAGTAAGCGACCTTGCGTCCGTGGCCAGCTCCATTCTCAAGGTTTAGATTGCATTTCGCATTGAATCCAGTCTAGCTTGCAACTCAGCTTCATTGAAATGTATCACCTGTTTAGCGGATAAAAATGCATTTAATGCATTGAGTTGCCGAGATACTGATTCTGCCGTTGCCTTGTAAAAGTCCACGTTAGAGGAAGGAGTCGCCTTTGAATTCGATTCGTTCTCAGACATTTCAATTACTATTCACGACTGACTAACGCGATTAGCACTATCGAATATGCTCGTAGGCCTGAATGTACAGTGCCTCAAAGCTAGTTGGAAGCAGAGATACGAAAAAAATGTAATTGCCTGCCATAAACTTATTATTTATTATTTTTAAAAAATTCCAAGGACCTATGGCAGGTACAAACATATATGAACCACCGAAATGAATATATATATAATAAAATGGGATTTCCCCACCCGTTAGGTCGGGTTATGTAAGAAGTACCTAAGGTTTTGGGTCAAACCCTTTTGAAAACAGTTTACAGTTACGTTGTATGTAAAATGTAATATGTAATATTATGTACAGTTAGGTGGCAGAAAACCTGGGTTTTCTGCCTAAAGTTGAATATTTTCGGTAAGAATAGACCAATCCTTCATAGTCAGTTTAGTCATATTCTGCATTCTTTCTGCATTCTATTCTGGAAAATAAGTAATCGACTCAAAAACTGACTCAATGGGTGCAGGATGAAATAAGAAAAAGGTTCAGTGTGGAAACTGTGCTCCAGGTTTTGCCCAATCCACCTTGGCAAGGATTTGGATTTTTGAAACACAGTCATGTTTGCATATGAGTACAAATTCAACATTATATGTGGCGACAGTCAAGCCTGGCGGAGAAAGTGTCATGGTATGGGCATCTATCTCGGCAGCCGGTGTCGGAAATTTGGTAAATTACAAAGTGCCGAAAAACTGGGAATCCAGCGTACTTTCGGTGGTACAGTACTGGCTTATCTAAAACTGCCCCCACGTGATAATTCCACTGGCTCAGTCTCCAGGATATGATACTAAGTATTAACATCCTTATTTATATACATTGACCTGTAGTTGGAAAGATCCTTAATATTAGGGTCGCTTAAAAAATGTAGCCTCAACTCGTTCAGTTCCGCGCGATGATGGCGATGGTGATATGGTGCTGAGCTGGCAGAATTATTGGGTGCCTTGTCTCGTAATCTAAAAACGAATTCAGATGAAGTCCGCCAACGCGAATTAATCCGGAGCTGTCCATAATCGGATTTAACGATATGAGCTTTGAATTCGATGATACGACCTTCATTAGGAGCAAATCCTTTTGTTCTTCGGCGAAGTGAACCATTTGTATTCCCCTAAGTAGAAGATGTGTACCGGCTTTTATGTTGTTGACTGGAAGTGGGCCTTTGGAACGATCTTCATCACTCGTCTTGTGCTGAGAAAAACTGCAAATGTATCCAAATGCTCGATGCATCTTGTCAAAAGAGTTTTGGCACTTGCTTCTGAACGATATGTCAATCTTGCCCGCTAAGATTAAATCATGATGCCGACGTGCAGACCTGAGCGTGTAGGAATGTCTGGCGGTCAATCAGCAGTAGATTCGGTTCCAAATATAAGACCGGTCTGCAGATACGTGATAATATGTCGGCTGGATTGAAATGGGTAGGAACATGGTTCCAAAACATCCCCTTGGAGCGCTCCTGAATCTGAGATATCCTGTTGGATACAAAAATATTAAATTCAGATGCAGCTTGTCGAATCCAAGAGAGTCGAGTCAGTCCAACAATAGATCCCTCAAGGGTGCTGTACGCACTAACTGATATTAAGGACGAACTTTGGTAGTAGATGTGTGGCGACTAGATCCAGCTTAGGAATTGTAAGCGTTATTAGTGGTGAAACTCATGAAACTCTCACACTAGATGAGAGGAGTAGGCACCCTGCGCTCCTGATCGCACGTAAACACAAATGCCGTTTGTGGAGAGAGTTGCATCACAAAATGCCTCTATTTCCCAGGCATGACCGAAGGTGTAGCGTATTACCTGGTACTTCATGAGCAGAGGTTCATTTAGCCCCCAAGAAGTGGTGCACGCGCTGGTTCCGGCTATATGATCAGTAGTTGGTCGGGGTTCTTTGTAGTTTCTTGCGCTACTTGCTCGCTGTGCATAATACTAACTAAAAGATATTATAAAGAATTGAATCTGAATGTCAAATCCTTTGGGTGTGCTGAAATGTATGTAGATATATGCTACCGGTTCATTTACCAGTAGCAAAATTATTTATTTGAGTGAAAATTTATGGTTTATGTACAAAATTCTTAGACTATATTGTTTGCTTAGGACTAGTTATTCAATTTACAAGGTGACTTAAACAATCAATAGTTATCTTTGTGCTTACAGGTACCATGTCTTAATATTATCTTATTTCCTTATTTACGCTGCGTCTGGTTCCATCTTCTTACTGCAGGCCGACCGACAAGTTGTGCGAAAACCCATTTCTAATTACAGCTCATGGCTCGGGTGCACATTTTTTCATGCGTTATCTGCAGCGAACGATTTTCTGCTCATGACGAAATCTTACATAATCCCGGCCGTTGAATGTAAATTCAACCATCATTTAATATAATGGTGAAAGGTTGATTTCAAGTGGGTGTTTCACATCTGGATGTCGTCGAAGCTTTGAGCTTTCTTATGTAGTCCTTTTGTTGTGCTCCATTTTGCTCGATTGTTTGAATGTTGTAGATGGAACCGTTTGTTTGGTATCAGTTCCCTCTGTAGCTTGTGAAGTTCGTTGAAACCCAAGATATTTATGTCTTGTGATGTTGCAGTATCTAGTCGCTGGGTTGTTGTTTTTTTGTCCTCCATGTCCCATCGGGCATGTCAACAATGATGTTTCCATAACGTTTTAACTGGTTACTGTCATTAGTGAATTGCGTATGGTACATTCGGCCTTTTTATACCCTTAACCCATTAAAAATGAGTAAAAATGGTATAATGGTTTTGTGCAAATGTATGTTGTAAGGATATGCCGTGCGAAACATATTTATTTCTTGAGGTCTGATTTACTTATTCAAATAAAATTGAATACTAAAATTAATTTCAATTCGGCGGCATATGAATAAACAGCTGATCTGCATTATTCTAATTGCAAGCCTGTTGGCAAACTAATGGCAACGCCCACTGCAATCGATATGCAGAAAAGTGCAATCGATATGGGATCAAATTGCAGGCGCAGCCAACTTGACTGACTTCCTTGATCGCCTCCCACTACCAAGCGTCCGCGAGATCGCGGAAAAATTATTAATCCGTCGACATCGCGCGTTTAAAGTGATTAAATATTGAAAAGCCAATAAAGGCTTACGGTCAGAATCGACCAGGTGGCCAGTGTGCCCCAAATTT
>JAWNLS010000206.1:0-16506 GCA_035042185.1 Drosophila kambysellisi
GCTCTACAACGAAACTAAGAGTAGTTTTTGATGCTTCTGCAGTCACATGTTCAGGAAATTCGCTTAACGACTTGATGCATAAGGGACCAACTGTGCAAAATTCAATATTCTCATTTCTTCGATTCAGAATGCATAAATATGTATTCACAGCGGACATTGAAAAAATGTATCCTCAGATTTGGATGGATCCCGAGGATCAATATTATCAGACCATAATATGGCGCAGGGACCCCTCAGAGGATACATATGGAACAAAGGCTGCACCATATTTAGCTACAAAATGTCTACAGTAACTGGCGCAAAGGGCAAAAAGAGAACTTCCATTAGGAGCTGCTGCTTTGGAAAATGATTTCTATGTTGACGACTGCATAACAGGAACGGATACATTACCAGGGGCTCTCCATAGGCAGCAACAGTTAAACAAACTTCTGCACAGTTCCGGTTTTAAGTTAAGGAAATGGTGCACCAATAACATTGAATTACTACAAGGAATTCCAAAAGAAGATGTTATTACAAATGTTCAACTGGAAGATACCGCATATGAGGATTATTCCATTAAAACCCATGGAATCACTTGGATATCCAAATCAGATGTTCTATATGGTAAAACTGATATTACCAATAAGGAGAAGATATCAAGAAGAGATTTCAGATATTAATCTTCAGAATTTTCGATCATCTGGGACTGTTTTCACCGGTGGTCATGAACGCAAAAGACTTCATGCAACACCTCACAATGGAAGGTTTTCTTTACAAATAAGACCTTGCGAGTCATCTTCGAGAGGAATGGAAACGATATAGGGAGGAGCTCAAAATTCTCAACACCGTTCAAATACCACGTCACATGTTTCAACAGAAATACATACATTTGTTGATGCCTCGCAAAAGGCATTTGGAGCTGCTGTATACATAAGAGCAACATATAGGGATAAACAAGCCACAGTCCAATTATTATGTACCAAGTCACACCTAGCCCCAATCAACACCATAACATTACCACGATTGGAACTAAAGGGTGCTGTATTGGGAGCTCAGTTGATGGCAAAAATTAAAGAAGATTTGACGATAAGAAAACGCACCAACTTACTATTGGTCCGATTCAAGGATAGTACTATCATGGATTAATTCTCCAGCATCCATTCGTGACAAATTCGTCGCCACAAGAGTTGGGACAATTCATGACCTAACATTACAAAAGGATTGGAGGCATGTTGCCTCAGCGAATAATGCGGCGGATGTACAGTCTAGAGGAATGGCTGCTGATAAACTCGCTAAAGATAGCATGTGGTTTTATGGTCCACTCTTCTTACATGGCCACCACCAGAGATCAATATTGACTATCACTAGAGATGAGGACATCATATATAAAATTAGGCATAATGGTTCATTTAATAAGCTAGTCAGAATCATAGCTTATTTGATGCGCTTCCGAAAGGGAAAGAAGCATACCAGCCAAATTATAGAGTTCAATGAACTCCAAGAAGCCAAAAAAATCATTGTCCGCAACATACAAACATTATGATTTTATCGACGATATGAAACAAATTAAAAAACTGAAGGAGCCGCGAAGAGAAAGTGCCATTAAATCTCTAGCACCTTTCTTGCATCAAGATGACATCTTGTGAGTAGGAGGTCGACTGGAAGCAGCAGATATATCGTTCAACGCCAAGCCCCCAATGCTGTTACCAAACAACGATCCAATCGTAAAAATTATTCTTGGACAAATTCATATGGATAACATGCATTGCGGCCCACAAGCATTGCTGACCCTATCAAGACAGCAATTCTGGAAAATAAAGGGAAAGATCTTGGCAAGAAATATTGTCCAAAACTGCATAAAGTGCACTAAAGCAAAGCCTAAATTAAAGGGTCAGATTATGGGCAATCTACCACCACTCGGAGTCATTTTTGAACTCCGGTGTTGACTACTGTGGACTTTTAAAAATCCACTACAAAATTTGTGGAAAGAAGCCGAACACAGCATACATTGCAATCTTCTGTTGCTTCACGACGAAGGCTGTTCATCTGGAATTGGTAAGCGATCTTACCACAGAGGCATTCCTTGCAGCACTGCGACGCTTTATTAGCCGCCGTGGAAAGTGCCAAACATTGCACTGCAACAAATTTTGTAGGAGCAAAAAACAAGCTCCAAGAACTAGAAAATGCAATACATTCAGAAAAGGCTCAAGATACAATAATACAGGAATGCAACAATAGAGGAGTCCAATTTAAATTTATACCTCCTCGAGCACCACATTTTGGCGGACTATGGAAAGCTGCCGTAAGATCAGCAAAACATCTTCTATTAAAAAATGTTACAACGGCTAATTTAACATACGAAGAGTTGGAAACTGTCATAGTTGAGATAGAAGCGATACTCAACTCCCGTCCGTTAACGCCACTATCAGATGATCCAAACGATATCACTGCATTAACACCAGGACATTTTCTTATTGGAGAACCACAAGCCGACAGTGAAGCAACCCAGCAACCCAAAACACTAGGACAACGATGGCAAGCAGTGTCTAAGTTAAAGCACTCGTTCTGGACACAGTGCTCTTATGAATACCTTCAACAGCTGCAGCAACGTCAAAAATGGCGAAGATCATCAGCTAACATCAAAGAAGGAGCTCTGGTTCTACTAAAAGAAGACAACACTCCAGTCTTACAATGGCCCATGGGAATAATTGTTCGAGTTTATCATGGAAAAGATAATAGTAGTAGGGAATTGGGGATTCTAAACCGGAAGTGGCTTTGAATTTTAATTGCCTCATTATGGGTCATAAATTATTGATTTTGGGGTGGGGGGTGACAGGTGTGCGACCTTTTTTAGAAAAATGTGTGGTTTTCGGTCACGTGCGTGACATTTATGATCGTAGGGTCTTGATTTATGGGCGACCCTTTTTATTTTGTGGTTGGGATCGGGAGGTGGGGGAGGATCACTCAGCTGCACTTGTGTGTGCGTACGTGATTATACTATTTAAGGAGGAGATTGTGTACAACACGTGTGCAACACATGTAGCATGTAACCAATAGGCTTGAATCAAGTGAAAGATCAGCTACCAGGTGTAGCCAAATTAATGAAATATCCAATGAGATCTTTATTCTTAGTTTAAATTAAAAAGAACGTCAGAAAAACTAGATAAAGCATTTGGATCTACAAAAAAAAAGTGAGCCAAGTTATATTGAGGAGTTCAAAAACTTTACTCCCGGGCTATATTCTATGATATACTTAAAAGATCCTAAAGGTTATGATGAATCGAATTTGGCTGCGTATCAGAAAATCTTAGCAAAAACCAATGTCCCATAGAAAAAATCATCTAGCTAATGGTCCTGAAATAGTAAAAAACTCTCTCAAAAATTGACGATCCAAGTGCAATGTCTACACCTCTATATAAGAAATGGGTGCATAAGGGAGGAAGTATTATGACGCTCAGCTCACAGGCAGCTGGATTTTGTTTTTCACGTGCAACATCATCATCAGAAATCATTAAAAAGTTCTTTTAGCTTTACTTTGTGCTAGAACACTTTCATTTTCGGAAAATGTAAAATATCCCATCCCTTTATTGGCTTCACGAGTGTTTTAAAATATTCATATTTCGGTTGATGAAAAGACTTTGAATATAAATAAATATTTTCAAACTTTAGTCCATTGGGGCCTTCAATCAAACTGATCATTGCATTCGTTTTCCCACATTTAGAAGGTCCAACAATAAAGGCTCTATTTGAATTGCTGTGTCTTCTTGATTGTCTTCCCCATTTTTAAAATCGATATTCCTCACTTCTATGTTATTTTTTGTTTTATTAATCACATATCTGATGTTGTTTTCTCAACTGATCGTTACTCTCTTATAAGGCTTTGAAGAACAAACAACTAATCAAATGGTGTCCCAAAAAAATTTTGGAGTGCGATCCAGTAATATACCTTTTAAGTTTGGTAACTGTAGCTCTTAAATTGCGGGAGATACAGGCATTTATCGTTTTTTGTGCCAACCTCTGCCGGAATCGGGTGATGTTTGCCTTGCGCGGCAGAAGACGTGTCTTGGGAGCATATAGAGTTGCAGCCACTCTCCACTTAACAATCAAAGGGATGTGATCGGAGTTAAGCTCATTTCGCTCGGATATACCAAGACAGTCAGAGCGGATCCCAGCGTACACAGCAAAGTCGATTGCTGTCGGCCTATGATTGCCGTACGAGTAGTGCGTCGCACCTCGTCGCACCTCGCACCACCTGTGGCAAGTACTTGGAGGTTGGAGTCTCTCACGCAATCCGCAAGCGCAATCCCACGGCGATTATCCAACGCAGCACCCCAGAGATGGTGTTGAGCATTCCAGTCTCCAGCAATCAGGAACTTGGGGCCAAGCTCTTCGAAGAGACATTTATAGTCTTCTATTTCCCACACAAAACGTGGTGGACAATAGACAGCCGCTAGGACTACTTCGCCTTGATCACTAGAGACTTTAACGACAGCGCATTGTGCGCGGAGCCAACTTAATGATGGCAGCACACAATGTTGTAGTGAAGATTTTATGATCACTGCTGCTCCGCCACGCATGCGATCAGAAGGGTGATTGGCTGGGTGGATGTCGTAGCCTGGTAGCCTATAGTGTGATCTGGAACAGTAATGAGTCTCGCAGACCAACATTACATCTATATGATGGCGATGAATAAATAACTCCAACTCGTTGGCATTATTTGTAAAACCATTGGCGTTCCACACGCCAATGCGCATCCCAATTTGGTTCATTTGTTTGCAAGTGCAGCGTGCAAAAGGCTCATCATGGCCATAAGCGTCTCACTCAACTTGTCGAATTTTGACATAAGACTGTCAAACTGGAGCTGGGAATACTCATGGTACAATTGAGGCTGTTGCACTTGCTGAAATTGCTGCTGTTGGAGCTGCTGATCTTGCTGACGCTGTTGCTGCTGGTGTTGTTGTTGATCTCGTGTTTGTTGTTGCCGTTCTTGCTGTTGCCGTTGATGTTGCTGCTGCAGGCGTTGCTGCTGCTGGTGTTGCTGTTGCTGGTGTTGCTGCGACTGTTTCAACTGTTGTTGCGCGTTCTCTCGATGCCTAAGCTTTTGGCGAGTTTTCTGGCGTCGAGCTTTTCGCTGTTGGTCAGGAGCCTGCGGTGCAACTTGCTTAACCAACAAGGGTGGCTGTTGCTCCTGCTGCAGATGCTGGCGGTGTTGCTGTTGAGGTTGCTGTTGATGGTGAACCTGCTGCTGACAGTGACGCTGTTGCTGTTGTCCAAGTTGCTGTTGTCCAAGTTGCTGCAGTAGCTGAGGAGCCGTTGAAAGTCTGGCAGCATCAGCATATGAAAAATTTTCACTGCGAATAGGTGCCAGGATTCTTGGTCGCGACTTTTGTAGATCTTGAGCCGGCCTTTGTAACTGAGCCACAAGCTTCCGTTCTTTGGAAACCCGCTGATAAGCTGGACACCCCTTCCAGCTTGCTGGATGATTTCCGCCGCAGTTTGCACATTTCGGCTCAGCGTCCAAAAAATTGAAATTGAATTGTTTGTTTTGGCGTTGTTGTTGTTGATGTTGTCACTGCTGGCTTCTATAACGTTGGAATCGATGTTGTTGTTGGAGCCGGTGTTGTTGTTGCGGTTGTTGGCACTGTTGTTGTTTATTTTGTTTTTGTTGTTGGCCTAGTTCTTGTTGATGTTGTACTTGTAGTTGGCATTGTTGACAATTGCCATTTTTGTTTCATTATTGTAGTTGGTGTTGTTGTTGTTACTGTTGCTGCTTTCTGGACGAGTGCGCAGATTGTAACGGTGTTCGCTGGTCCGCCGGGCCAGCAAAGGCGAGCACCAAGAAACTGAAGCAGCATCAGGCGCATCGGCGGCAGTGGAGGTATGGGGGGTGATGCTCATAGTATTGTAATTGGCGCGCACCAAGCGCACTCACTCTAGCAGAGTGGTCGCGGCGCACGCACAAATCACACTAATTGAACAACTCACACAAGATTGTAGTGCAGCTGCAGTGTTTCTCGCGAGCGTCAATACTTGAGAGCAAAAAACAGCCGTTTGCCGAACGGATATATATATGTAGAGCCAAATCAAAGAAATTATTAAAATAATATTTTTTTTGTCTAACGACAGTGTGACCGTATACCGATACCGACGGAATCGCGTGAACACACCTGATGATGCACTAGATAAAGCAATATCTGAGCCACAAACAGAGGATTCATCGTTTGCAGAGTTATGTTTATTTTAATACAATTAGTAATGAGGACTATAGCCAAACGAATGAAATATGAGATCTTTAATCTTAGTTTAAATGAAATAGAACGTCAGAAAAACTTTATAAAGCATTTGGACCTATTAAAATAAGTGGCCAAATTATATTGGGGAGTTCAAAAATATCTGTACACAGCAAGAAAATTGAGACACTTTAACTTTTGAGGGTACTTTCCAGTATACGTTCCAAGTTTCAAGTCTCTATCTCCAAGTGTGTCGGAGGAACGCGCGTTCATACAGACGGACAGACGGACGGACAGCATGACGGACATTGCACAAAACCAATATACTATTATACCATTTTGGTATAATAGTATAAAAAAAAAACTATGTGAGAAAAATAAAAATTTTATGCATGCCGTAAGAGTGGCTACCGATAAAAATCGCTAAAAAAGCAATAAACAAAACTATTGGACGGAAGAAAAATGAAGTAATAATTCCTCGAGTTATTAGTGTTCCTAAAGTTGGTGGCTTCTTACCACTTATACCTATTATAACAGCACTCGGGGCATTAGGTGGACTTGCTTCTGGTGGTGCATCTATTGTAAAGAGTATTAATAGTGCGAAAAATGCGCAGAAAGAATTGGAAGAGAATAAACGACATAACAGAAAAATGGAAGCCATTGCTTTAGGCAATGGGCTCTATCTAAAACCATATCAAAAGGGATATGGTATATCAACTAACCATTCAAAAAACTTTTAAGTCAGCTACCTAATAAGCCGCTTTCAAACATTGACATTCTGAATTTTGCTCAGAAACACATCCCCTTGCTTAGAGGTGTTTTTATAAAAGACTCATGACCCAAACGAGTACGGAGAAGGGAATGTGGTATTATTAACTTAGACCTTTCAAGTGGAGCTGGAACGCATTGGGTAGCATACTTCTAATCTGATAAGGAAATCAGATATTTTGATAGTTTTGGAAATTTAGCGCCGCCCTTAGAGCTTATTGATTATTTAGGAGAGAATATAAAATACAATTATAAACAAGTTCAACGATATGATTCTTTCAATTGTGGACACTTATGTTTAAGATTTCTATTAATGCAGCATAAGGGCGATGATTTAAAGTAACTTGGACTCAATATTTAAAATAAATAAATAAAAAGCCACTTAATATTTTATTTTAGTACATAACAGCTATAAATAACCATACTATCTGTTTGCGCTATCAGCTTTTTGATAGTTTTACTTAAAATAAGTACACAAACTTATTTCACAACGTTATAATGTTTATTCACAAATGTACTGGCTTAATTGTTATTAATTATTAGAGTATTATAGACTAGATGCCACTTGCTTAGTCTTTTAACAACGAGAATAGTAACTAACGATCGATGCACGAAATAAATGCACGAAGATTTGAAGCCAATTGCTAAATCTTCTCAACAACGAGATTAACTTATTACACCGATCGATCTGTTAGACTTGTGCGATAATTATCAATTGTCCACTATCAAATTTATTAAACTAGAAGCCCAATGCTTAGTCTTCTCATCAATGACACAATCTTTAATTAGCACGCTCGAGTTATGCGAACCAACTTTAATTAACAACGATAAATATTCAACTGTCATAGAGTGTAAACTCACTAGCTGCAGCAGCCGGCGGATCAGCGAGCGCCCTTTGTATAGAGAGAGAGAGAGAGCGCTGCACAAGAGAGCGCGGTCCTATGAGAAGAGAGCGGCAAAGAATAGCGCTGATAACGCTGGCTGCTACAGCTCGAACTGCACTTAAGATAATTTGCATGTGTAAATGCACCTACTAATACTCTATATTTATTGAGCCGCGCAGGGCTCCAAATGCTCAGCAAATTAACGACTAACTAATTTGCTGCTGACGCCAACACTATCTTTAGTTTGTTTATAGTGAGTGTATTACTTGAAAAACCGTGTTAAATTACATGAAAAACAACAATAAACCACCTGTAAAGGGGTTTTTCGGTTTAGAACTGATGATTTTATAGTTAAAAATGGATGAGCATATTTTGAAAGAATTGACGAAAACAAGAAACGCACTTAAAAGAAAATTTCAAAGCATAAAATTAGGTAGAGCCGCAAATGAATATCAACTAGAGGAAACGTTTAAACCAATAACACAACCACTTCAGAAAATCATTAGAGGGAATGAAATAGCAAATCAGTTGATGAAAGTAAAAAAAGAAGAAGAGGAAGGTCAACTAAATAGTAGGAATCAAATTAAAAGTGCTGAAAACTACAGCGATTATTATGATGCACTAGATAAAGCAATATCTGAGCCACAAACAGAGGATTCATCGATTGCACCAAGGCGACGAGAGTTATATTTATACCAATACATACAATTAGTAAATGAAGACTATAGCCAAACGAATGAAATATGAGATCTTTAATCTTAGTTTAAATGAAATAGAACGTCAGAAAAAACTTGATAAAGCATTTGGACCTATTAAAATAAGTGGCCAAATTATATTGGGGAGTTCAAAAATATCTGTACACAGCAAGAAAATTGAGCTGGAAACTGGTGAAAAGTGGAACCTTACTCCCGGGTTATATTCTATGATATACTTAAAATATCCTAAAGGTTATTATGAAACGGTTTTGGCTGCATATCAGAAAGTTTTAGCAAAAACCAATGCTCACAGAAAATATCATCTACCTAATGGTCCGCTAGAGGGAAATCGTTCAAAAAATGGCGAACCAAGTGCAATGTCTACACCTTTAAATAAAAACCGATGCAAAAGGGTGGGAGCCTTATGACGCTCAGCTTAAGTAAGCCAAGTTATGTGTATTGGGACGATCCAAATGAGATTGTTGAAAGACTAAAACTTTAAGTTGCCTTACAGGCAGTTGGCAACACTAATCATAATAATGAAATCGTTTCGATAATTGAAGAACTTCGTAAAGCAAAAATTATTTATTAAATAAGTAGTACTGTATTTAACATTAATTTATTAATGTTAAAATGCCTCTTGAGAAGTTTGATCCATTCTTCTCATCTATCGACGTAAAAGAAAGGAATAGTATAAAAAATCAAATTGGTGGTGTTCTAGTTGATGTTGATCATAACATTATTTTTCAAACAAACGTCTTAAAAAATATGGGTGATCCATTGGAAAATATTGAGAGTGTTGATAAAGTCTAAATAGAAAGAAAAGTAGAAGAAACTATGGAAAACATTGAAAAACTGTTAAAAGAAAAAGATCAGATAGATCAGAAAGCAATAAGTGAAATATAATTTACAATTCTTCGTGAGATGAAAAAAAATGAGAAAGTTCTTTACAAGCGAATTTTAATTCGCAAATAGAGTTATTGAAAAGTTTATTTGACGTTGGAAGTAAAAATATATATTTAAAAATTGAGTCTTCAGCGTTCTATAATAAAATTCATAAATAATGTATCTTATGTGTGCTAAGATTTATAATCTGTATGAATGTTAGCAATTTCGGACACTGCTCAAATGGGTAGAATAAAAAGATAAGTAATTTCCATTTGGTGGAAATGAATATGTAAAATGTGTAGTAGGCAATAAAAGATAACGTTGATCTATTGTAATTCTTTATTTAAAAGCACGTCTACTCATACCAGCGCTCACCACAAGACTCCTTGCTCGAGCTCGTCAGTCTTTACTTCTCTCTTTGGTTTCTCATTTAACAGATGTTAAATGAGCTTAACATTATTGCTTACAGTACTAGCGATGGCCTAATACCGATGTGTGTTAGTGATGGCCGCTACAACTCGGCCATCCTGACGTATTGGATCTCCTGATCACGCTTAATTTCAAATTACAAATTTCTGCTTCATTTAAAATTGGACATTGGACGTTGTTATTGATGTTTGCCACAATTGCCGTATTAATTTCACATTTAATATTTGCATAACTGTTTGATTATTTTCTTTCTTAACTGTTGACATAACTGACTGATCAGTTTCTTTCTGAACTGTTGTATTTTCATTGTTTTCACGAACTAATTATCTTTGCCACTAGCTGTTTTCACAACTATTTGAATTATCTTTGTCACTAGCTGTTTTCACAACTATTTGAGTTATCATTGTCACTATCTGTTTTCACAACTATTTGAATTATCTTTGTCACTAGCTGTTTTCACAACTATTTGAGTTATCATTGTCACTAGCTGTTTTCACAACTATTTGAATTATCTTAGTCACTAGCTGTTTTCACAACTATTTGAGTTATCATTGTCATTAGCTGTTTTGACAACTATTTGAATTATCTTTGTCACTAGCTGTTTTCACAACTATTTGAATATTTTTTTTTTCATAACTATCGTTATAACTGTAGTCTTTTCCTTCATTGTCTTTCCTTTCATAACTATCGATATATCTGTTGTATTTTATTTCATAACTGTTGTCCATCGTTCCATTGAGCTTTCCGCTTAAAATTTTAAAATTGTAAACTAATATTAAGACTTCATTTCTTCGTTTCGTAAAATGCAACTGAGTTTTTGTGTGAGATTATTTAACTGTTGTAACTATCTAATTATTTTCTTAGCTCGGCTCGCTCTTAACTTGCTTTGTATCGTTATTGTAATCATCGAATAAAAAAGTGTGTTTCAACTGACAAATTGAAAACAAATTTCATGTATAAGGAAATCCCTAAATTCTTTCTATCGTTTAGTATTTTTAGTATTTGGTTGTTTCTTAAATGTGGGTGACGGTTTTGGGCTATTTGCTGCTTTCTTCTGTACACTCTTTGGTCTTATGTTATTTTTAAACATAACTTGCATATACATAATATATTTTGTTCTTGTTCTTAATTCACGGCTGTTTTTCTTTGTTGTTGTTCTTACTTCTATTCTAACATGCCTTATTCCATCTTCTTCTTCTTTTTGTTGTTGTTGTTTTAATACATGTGTGTGTGTTTGTGTGGAATGATTTACAAAAGTTGTTTTACTTGTGGTTGTTGTTTTGTTTTCGAAATTTAAATATTGTTAAACAATAAACTAATTGCTTTTCTGCTTATTCTGAATAAATTGGAAATACAAGAACTCTATTTAATTTCTACTTTGTGACTATTGCTTCTTATTACACACGATTTGCACTCATTATTTTCATTGTTTTACCAATTAATATTCGCTATTGAAGTTTTAAAAGTTTTGTATAGTTAATAAGCACACATGCTTGGATAGTGTATAGAGTTGTCCTTGAAATTGCATCCGCTTCCGTCATTGTCGTCGCCGCCGCTGTTAGATCCGTTACTTAGGTTGCCGTTGTCGTCGCTGTTGTTGCCGTTGCTGATGCCCGCGTCGTTTTCTATATCGTCGCCTTCGCTGTCAGCACCGTTACTTATGCTGCCGTTGCCGTCGCTGTTGTTATTGCTGATGTCCGCGTCTTCTTCTGTATCGTCGCCTTCGTTGTCAGCACCGTTACTTGTGCTGCCTTTGTCGTCGCTGTTGTTGTTTATTTTTGAGTCGTCTTTTGTATCGTCGCCTTCGTTGTCAGAACCATTACTTATGTCGCCGTTGCCGTCGCTGTTGTTGTTGCTTGTCTTCTGTATCGTCGCCTTTTTTGCCAGAACCGTTATTGTCTTAGCGCCCGTGATCGGCGATTTCATTGCCGCTAGCTAGTTTTTCGACTGCGTCACTGAGCATTCATTGTATTTTATATTATCCAGTTGCTCCACAATGCCATCATCCTCGATTACCTCTTCAAACAGATCGTCGACATTATCAATTGCGTTCCTCTTCTTTGTATTTTTAAGGCTGTTGTTGCATCATTTGTTGCTATGCGATATCATTTTCGTCATTGTCGTTGTCGTCTTCGTCATCATCATCATCGTCGTCGTCGTCGTTGTCCTCGTTATCATGGTAAATGTTGGGTTATTGGTTTTGCTTTTACATATTTATTTTCGATGTTCCATTCTCTGAGCTCTTGTTGTAGCCAAACTTAAATTTTTCTTTTGCTTTTGTTAAATTTTATTCTTCTTCGTCGATTGGCTTTTCAAAGGTTTGCATTTTTAAATTAACAGTTGCAGTTGTTGTTGGCTGTATTTTTTGTTATGTGGGTACAGTTTCCATTTGTTCGCTTTCTTTTTACATCTTTCCCGTTTTTATTTATTTAAACATTTTTGCACTTTTTTCTTTGTCCGTTTTTCGTCTTTGATTTTTGTTAAGTGAGTACAGTTTTCATTTGATCGCCTTCCTTTTAAATTTCACATTTTTATACTATTATACCAAAATGGTATAATTATACTGGTTTTGTGCAATGTCCGTCATGCTGTCTGTCCGTCTGTCCGTCTGTATGAACGCGCGTTCCTCCGACACCCTTAGAGATAGAGACTTGAAACTTGGAATGTATACTGGAAAGTACCCTCAAAAGTTAAAGTGTCTTGGGTTTGGACCTACGTCCACTAGGGAGCTAGAAAATCGCGAAAATCGATTTTAGCAAATCGATAAGTCCACATATCTCTTACAATTTAATGGATACAGTCACCAATTTTGGTTGGTACGTTGTTGGCGAGGTCCTTGAAAGATTGGCATGTGCCACGCCCACCTCCGACGCCCCCATCACCCCCGCCCCTAAAATTTTCAAATGGCTATATCTTCCGCAGTTTTTGAGTAGGGAACGTCAAATTTGGTAGGTATATTACTGGTAGTCGCCTTTAAGAACCGATAACAAATTTGTGGTGCCACGCCCACACCTGCGCCTATAATCGACAATTCCGATTGTAAATCGATAACCCCGTATATCTCCGAACATTTTAAAGATAGAGTAACCAAACTTGGAAGGTAATTTGCTGGTAACCTCCTCCAAAGATTGGCATACCAATTTTTGGACCACGCCCACAACCGCCGCCCCCAGGAACTTCGTCCCTAGAAATTTACAATGCGCATATCTGCCGTAATTTGCAAGCTAGAGTCGCAAAATTTTGCAGGTATGTTACTGGTGACTCCCCCAACGATCGGTAAAAAAATTGGATGGCCACGCCCACTCCACCTACCTGAACCGATACACCTGTTGGTGTAAATCGATAAACCCTTATATCTCACGCAATCTGAAAACTTAAGTCACCAAATTTTAAAGGTATATTGCTAGTAACACCCTTCATAAATGTGGAAAAAAAATTTTGGACCACGCCCACTCCCGCCCACAAAAATCGATAAATGCCTGTATCTCCCGCAATTTAAGTCAGTTAATTAAATAAATATAATTAATATAAATGAAATAAATAGTAAAGCGCTATTTTCTTAAAAATGTGTTAGTTATACAAATACATTATATCCTTATTTTTTCATGTATTGCATTTATGAATGCATTTATAATCAAATTCAAATAAAGTTGCCAGTACAAGTGAACTTTGTGACGCAAGTCCATTATTTCCAGCGTTGCCACTACATGCCAATTTAATTTTGGCGCAATGCTGCTTGTCTTGCAATTTGGTCACTCTGAATCGAGCGCATCAAATTGTGCCACCTCTTTTTTTATAAAATTTCTCAATTTTGTATAAAATATTAAATCTAGTAGTTCGATTCAATTTAATTGAATGAAACATAACCGCATTGAACATCAATTGAATTGAATCGAACTACTAGATTATAGAATTAAGAAGATATAAGAATTACATTAATTTATGTAATGGTATAATAGTATTTCGCTGTCGGTTGCGTACGACTGCAACGTTCTATCTTGTTTTTTTTCATAACTGTCGTATTTTTATACCCTTAACCCATTAAAAATGGGTAAAAAGGGTATAATGGTTTTGTGGAACCTTACTCCCGGGTTATATTCTATGATATACTTAAAATATCCTAAAGGTTATTATGAAACGGTTTTGGCTGCATATCAGAAAGTTTTAGCAAAAACCAATGCTCACAGAAAATATCATCTACCTAATGGTCCGCTAGATGGAAATCGTTCAAAAAATGGCGAACCAAGTGCAATGTCTACACCTTTAAATAAAAACCGATGCAAAAGGGTGGGAGCCTTATGACGCTCAGCTTAAGTAAGCCAAGTTATGTGTATTGGGACGATCCAAATGAGATTGTTGAAAGACTAAAACTTTAAGTTGCCTTACAGGCAGTTGGCAACACTAATCATAATAATGAAATCGTTTCGATAATTGAAGAACTTCGTAAAGCAAAAATTATTTATTAAATAAGTAGTACTGTATTTAACATTAATTTATTAATGTTAAAAGGCCTCTTGAGAAGTTTGATCCATTCTTCTCATCTATCGACGTAAAAGGAAGGAATAGTATAAAAAATCAAATTGGTGGTGTTCTAGTTGATGTTGATCATAACATTATTTTTCAAACAAACGTCTTAAAAAATATGGGTGATCCATTGGAAAATATTGAGAGTGTTGATAAAGTCTAAATAGAAAGAAAAGTAGAAGAAACTATGGAAAACATTGAAAAACTGTTAAAAGAAAAAGATCAGATAGATCAGAAAGCAATAAGTGAAATATAATTTACAATTCTTCGTGAGATGAAAAAAAATGAGAAAGTTCTTTACAAGCGAATTTTAATTCGCAAATAGAGTTATTGAAAAGTTTATTTGACGTTGGAAGTAAAAATATATATTTAAAAATTGAGTCTTCAGCGTTCTATAATAAAATTCATAAATAATGTATCTTATGTGTGCTAAGATTTATAATCTGTATGAATGTTAGCAATTTCGGACACTGCTCAAATGGGTAGAATAAAAAGATAAGTAATTTCCATTTGGTGGAAATGAATATGTAAAATGTGTAGTAGGTAATAAACGATAACGTTGATCTATTGTAATTCTTTATTTAAAGGCACGTCTACTCATATCAGCGATCATCACAAGACTCCTTGCTCGAGCTCGTCAGTCTTTACTTCTCTCTTTAGTTTCTCATTTAACAGATGTTAAATGAGCTAAACATTATAGCTTACAGTACTAGCGGTGGCCTAATACCGATGTGTGTTAGTGGTGGCCTGCTACAACTCGGCCATCCTGACGTATTGGATCCCCTGATGTTTGACACAAATGCCGTATTAATTTCATTTTTAATATTTGCATAACTGTTTGATTATTTTCTTTCTTAACTGTTGACATAACTGACTGATCAGTTTCTTTCTTAACTGTTGTTATATTTCATTGTTTTTACAAGCTAATTATCTTTGCCACTAGCTGTTTTCACAACTATTCGAAATATCTTTGTCACTAGCTGTTTTCACAACTATTTGAATTATCATTGTCACTAGCTGTTTTCACAACTATTTGAATTATCTTTGTCACTAGCTGTTTTCACAACTATTTGAATTATCTTTGTCACTAGCTGTTTTCACAACTATTTGAGTTATCATTGTCACTAGCTGTTTTCACAACTCTTTGAGTTATCATTGTCACTAGCTGTTTTCACAACTATTTGAATATTTTTTTTTTTCATAACTATCGTTATAACTGTTGTCTTTTCCTTCATTGTCTTTTCTTTCATAACTATCGTTATATCTGTTGTATTCTTTCATAACTGTGGTCCTTTTTTGTCATATCTGTTGCATTTTTTTTTTTTTCATAACTGTAGTATTTTATTTTTTTATAACTATTGTCCATCGGTCCATTGAGCTTTCCGTTTAAAATTGTTAGATCCGTTACTTAGGCTGCCGTTGTCGTCGCTGTTGTTGCCGTTGCTGATGTCCGCGTCGTCTTCTGTATCGTCGCCAGCACCATTACTTGTGCTGCCGTTGCCGTCGCTGTTGTTGTTGCTGATGTCCGCGTCTTCTTCTGTGCTGCCCTTGTCGTCGCTGTTGTTGTGGATTTTTAAGTCGTCTTCTGTATCGTCGCCTTCGTTGTCAGTACCGTTACTTATGTCGCCGTTGCCGTCGCTGTTGTTGTTGCTTGTCTTGTGTATCGTCGCCTTTTTTGTCAGAACCGTTACTTACAGTTGTTGTTGTTGTTGCTAATCGTCGAATTTTTTTAAAACATCATGATCCGTTATTGTCTTAGCGCCCGTGATCGGCGATTTCATTGCCGCTAGCTAATTTTTCGACTGCGTCACTCTTCAAACAGATCGTCGACATTATCAATCGCGTTCCTCTATTTTGTGTTTTTAAGGCTGTTGTTGCATCATTTGTTGCTATGCGATATCATTTTCGCCATTGTCGTTGTCCTCTTCGTCATCATCATCATCGTCGTCGTCGTCGTCGTTGTCCTCGTTATCATGGTAAATGTTGGGTTATTAGTTTTGCTTTTACATATTCATTTTCGATGTTCCATTTTCTTCTCTGAGCTCTTCTTGTATCCAAACTTAAATTTTTCTTTTGCTTTTGTTAAATTTTATTCTTCTTCGTCGATTG
>JAWNLS010000207.1:0-12010 GCA_035042185.1 Drosophila kambysellisi
AGTTTGGTAACTGTAACTATTAAATGGCGGAATTTATGAGCATTTATCGGTTTTTAGGGGCGGGAGTTGGCGTGGGACGAAGTTCCTGGGGGCGGCGATTATGAACGTTGTCCAAAAAAATGATAAATCAATCCTTGGAGAAGGTTACCAGCAAATTACTTTCCGAGTTTGGTTACTCTCTCTTTGAAATAGTGGAAGATATACGGAGTTATCGATTTACACTTTCCGAAGTCGGCATTGTCGATTATGGGCGCAGGTGTGGGCGTGGCAACACAAATTTGTTATCGGTTCTTAAAGACGCCTACCAGTTATATACCTACAAAACTTGACGTTCCCTCCTCAAAAACTACGGAATATATATCCATTTAAAAATTTTGTGGGCGGGGGCTGTGGTCGCTGGAGGTGGGCGTGACACATGCCCATCTTTGAAGGACATCGCGAACAGTCTACATTGGTGACGGTTTCTATAAAATTGTGAGAGAAGCTTTATCGATTTGCCAAAATCGAATTTACCGATTTTCAAGCTCCCTAGTGGACGTAGACACTTTAACTGTTGAGCGTACCTTCCGGTATATATTCCAAGTTTCAAGTCTCTATGTGTTAGGGTGTCGGCGAAACACGCATTCATACTGACGGACAGACGGATAGACAGCATGACGGATATTGCACAATCTCAATATACTATATACCTTCGGTATCATAGTATAATAATGATATGCGTTCACTGCTCGACACGTGAACCCAGCAACGTTTTCGAAGCGTCGCAGCCTGGGCTCTACTGCCACCCAATCTTTGAGAAAAAACCTGATGCACCTATTTGTCGATTTGAGGCCTCTATGTATAGTCTTTGTAGTGATATAAGCTACTACAACTATAAATATGAAATTACGGTAGGAGGGAGCAGTCCTAAAATATCTGCCAGGTGTGGAGCTTATTCGTGATCTTTAGATTTATTTATATGGTCCTACAGGCTCGTAGGTTGCATGGCTTTATCATTAAGGGTCACACTATGAAAGATAACACAAACCAATTAATAAGTAACTTGTGAGGAGCCATAGTATATGCGCCCCTCACAGCAACTGTCGATCAGGCGGAAATCCGGCCCCGATGCAGTTTCGTCCTCTCCCTTTCTAGCGCAGGTAGTCAGCCATTTGAGCGTGTCTGACACACATATCCATGAGGATATGTACAGTTGGTGTGGGAGCAGTATTGCGGGGGCAATACTGCCATCTATGCTCACACCAGCGGCAGACAATGGTTGGCGCCAGCAAATGGCAATGGAAAATTACCAAAAGATCACGCCACCGAAGAGATCACGCCACCTCGGTACAGTCCCGGCAAAAGGTCACCGGCTGACCTATATAAGGAGCGCCGCAGCACGGCGCGAGTCAGTCAGTGAAGCTACCGAGTAAAGCTAGAGTTAGCAAATACAGTCCGCGAAGATACTAAGTGAGAAGCAACCAGAGCAAGCTAACTATAAAGTGAACACGTGAAAGCCAACAACACACAACAACCGCAAAGGAAAGTGAAGTCTCGGCAATTAAGCGAGGCAGTGCAGCAATCAACCCACACAGATCGCACAGGACACTGAGGTCCTGAAATTGGTGACAGATCAAAAGCCTTGCCACGCGAGAATTTAGTCACGGCGGAGCCGGACAAATTTAAGCGAACAGGCGATTGTGATAGAACCAACAGAAGGCCGCAGTGCCCATGCGAACGCCGAGGAGCTTCGCTAAATCAATTGTAAGAGTGCAATAAATAAAGAATTCAACAATTATCAGAATAAATATATTTGTGGTTATTAATTTTCGCAAACGCAACTACTACAAATTTGAGGCACGAACCCTCAGCTCGGCTGAGTTTAAGCCCAGCTATTAACCACCGAATCAAAAGGTTCGTTACAAACTTATACACAAAACAAGAGTGAACGTTACAGTCATACGTAACCAACAGCGAAATACAAAGATACCATAATGTAAGAAAGGTTTTTTGGTAACCTGTGAGCCTTAAAAAATATTTGCACTTTGCAATTGCGCTTCCATAAGTACGTGTTTGCCTTTACATATCCGTGTCGGAAATTTCTGACCATAATCCCTTCTAAAGGTAAAAAGGCTCAATAATGTTTGTTACTGTGATTACTGTTTTTTTTTTTTCTTTTTCGCAAATCTATAAAATCGATTTTCGCAAATTCACAATTTCATAACCATAGCCACATATCTCTCACAATTTTATAGGTACAGTCACAAATTTTGGTTGAAAGGTTATTAACGATGTCCTTCAAAGATCGGCATATGCCTCGTCCACCTCTGACCTCCACAGTCCCCTAGCACCAAAAAGTTTAAAATGGCTATATTGTCCGTAATTTAAGAGCTACAGTTACCTAACTTCCAAGGTTGCGATCTACAATAATTCGTAAATTTACGTATGGTATCTGTTTGCGCTATCAGCTTTTTGATAGCTTTATTTAAAATAAGTACACAAACTTATTTCACAAAGTTATAATGTTTATTCACAAATGTATTGGCTTAATTGTTATTAATTATTAGAGTATTATAGACTAGAAGCCACTTGCTTAGTCTTTTAACAACGAGAATTGTAACTAACGATCAACGATCATCAACTCAACAACGAGATTAACTAATTACACTGATCGATCTGTTAGACTTGTGCGACAACTATCAATTGTCCACTATCAAGTTTATTAAAACTAGAAGCCCAATGCTTAGTCTTCTCAACAATGACACAATCTTTAATTAGCACGCTCGAGTTATGCGAACCAACTTTAATTAACAACGATATATATTCAACTGTGATAGAGTGTAAACTCACTAGCTGCAGCAGCCGGCGGATCAGCGAGCGCCCTTTGTATAGAGAGAGAGAGAGCGCTGCACAAGAGAGCGCGGTACTATGAGAAGAGAGCGGCAAAGAATAGCGCTGATAACGCTGGCTGCTACAGCTCGAACTGCACTTAACATAATTTGCATGTGTAAATGCAACTACAAATACTCTATTTTTATTGAGCCGCGCAGTGCTCCAAATGTTCAGCAAATTAACAACTAACTAATTTGCTGCTGACGCCAACAGTATCTGTTGACGCTATCAGCGTTTTGATAGCTATGATTTTATACCCCTGCAGAACATGCATGATTGTATACAAAAACAAGTAAGAAGGCTGTAGTCGGGTGAGCTCGACTACCATTTACCCTGAACCAAGCTTTAAATGCATTATAGGTTTATCGTTTTTGAGGGTTGGAGTGGGCGTGGCCCGGATCTTAGTAATGTACCTTCTAAGTTTGGTAACTGTAGCTCTTGAATTGCGGGAGATACAGGCATTTATCGTTTTTTGTGGGCGGGAGTGGGCGTGGCCCAAAATATTTTGGATTTCGATCTTAGTAATATACCTTCTAAGTTTGGTAACTGTAGCTCTTAAATTGCGGGAGATACAGGCATTTATCGTTTTTTGTGGGCGGGAGTGGGCGTGGTCCAAAATTTTTTTACACATTTATGAAGGGTGTTACTAGCAATATACCTTTAAAATTTGGTGACTTAAGTTTTCAAATTGCGCGAGATATTTGGCTTTATCGATTTACACCAACAGGTGTATCGGTTTAGGTAGGTGGAGTGGGCGTGGCCATCCAATTTTTTTATCGATCTTTGGGGGAGTTACGGGAGCAAATTACGGCAGATATGCGCATTTTAAATTTCTAGGGACGAAGTTCCTGGGGGCGGCGGATGTGGGCGTGGTCCAAAAATTGGTATGCCAATCTTTGGAGGAGGTTATCAGCAAATTACCTTTCAAGTTTGGTTACTCTATCTTTAAAATGTTCGGAGATATACGGAGTTATCGATTTAAAATCGGAATTGTCGATTGTAGGCGCAGGTGTGGGCGTGGCACCACAAATTTGTTATCGGTTCTTAAAGGCAACTATCAGTAATATAACTACCAAATTTGACGTTCCCTACTCAAAAACTGCGGAAGATATAGCCATTTGAAAATTTTTGGGTCGGTGGTGATAGGGGCGTCGGAAGTGGGCGATCGGCAAGGACCTCGCCAACAACCTACCAACCAAAATTGGTGACTGTATCCATTAAATTGTGAGAGATATCTGCAATTTACTGCTATCGGAAATCTAAATGTATCGATAATTCAGAAACTGAGGCAGTTATCGATAAAATAACGCAAACTTGATCTGGGCCTGGTATACGAGATCTTATATTCCAAATTTGAAGTCTCTAGCTCTTATAGTCTCTGAGATCCGCGCGTTCATACAGACGGACGGACAGACGGACAGGGCTATATCAACTCGGCTGTTGATCCTGATCAAGAATATATATACTTTATGGGGTCGGAGATGCTTCCTTCTGCCTGTTACATACATTTGCACAAAACCATTATACCCTTTTTACCCATTTTTAATGGGTTCAGGGTATAACAAGATAGAACGTTGCAGTCGTACGTAACCGACAGCGGAACACTATTATACCTTTATTTGTGTACAGTTAAGAAATACTTGAATTCCGAGGGATATGGGCGTTTATCGGTTTTGGGGGCGGGAGTGGGCGTGGCCCAACAAATTTTGGAGTTCGATCTTAGTAACATACCTTCTAAATTTGGTAACTGTAGCTCTTAAATTGCGGGAGATACAGGCATTTATTTTTGCGTTTTTTGTGGGCGGGAGTGGGCGTGGTCCACATATATGAAGTGTGTTACTAGCAATATACCTTTAAAATTTGGTGACTTAAGTTTTCAAATTGCGTGAGATATATGGGTTTATCGATGTACACCAACAGGTGTATCGGTTCAGGTAGGTTGAGTGGGCGTGGCCATCCAATTTTTTTATTGATCTTTGGGGGAGTTACCAGTAACATACCTGCAAAATTTTGCGACTCTAGCTTGCAAATTACGGCAGATATGCGCATTTTAAATTTCTAGGGACGAAGTTCCTGGGGGCGGCGGATGTGGGCGTGGTCCAAAAATTGGTATGCCAATCTTTGGAGGAGGTTACCAGCAAATTATCTTCCAAGTTTGGTTACTCTATCTTTAAAATGTTCGGAGATATACGGAGTTATCGATATACAATCGGAATTTTCGATTATAGGCGCAGGTGTGGGCGTGACACCACAAATTTGTTATCGGTTCTTAAAGGCGACTACCAGTAATATACCTACCAAATTTGACGTTCCCTACTCAAAAACTGCGGAGATATAGCCATTTGAAAATTTTAGTGGCGGGGGTGATGGGGGCGTCGGAGGTAGGCGTGACACATGCCAATCTTTCAAGGACCTCGCCAACAACCTACCAACCAAATTCACTAAATTGTAAGAGATATGGGGATTTATCGATTTGCTAAAATCGAATTTATCGATTTTCTAGCTCCCTAGTGGACGTAGGTCCAAACCCAAGACACTTTAACTTTTGAGGGTACTTTCCAGTATACGTTCCAAGTTTCAAGTCTCTATCTCTAAGGGTGTCGGAGGAACGCGCGTTCATACGGGCGGACAGACGGACAGACAGCATGATGGACATTGCACAAAACCAATATACTATTATACCATTTTGGTATAATAGTATAATAATATAGAGCAATAATGCCAGACCGGTATTAATTGGGAAACATTTAAATTTACTAATAAAAAAGAGGCTCGGACCGGCAGACGATTATCTGACTTGTGACTGTTACATACAAATATTTATGATTGACCAAATTCATTAGTTAACAAAGCAAGCTTTTTAATTGTATATATAGGCTTGAGTAAAAAACTCTAGTATAAATGTATGCTATAAACATAAAAACTGAATCTGTAAAAATATTTTACTTGTATATTTAAATTGATAAAAATAATTTTTTGTCATGGTGGATGAAGGAAACAAGAACGAGTCTCATAAGGTTTGTTAAAATGTTATTATGTTGGTGTTTCTTTTTAGTAACATACTCATTAAAGTTTAATACTAGTCACGAATTTTTTTGGAACTATCTAAGCCAATCATTTCGACTAAAGTTAGAAAAATGGATCAAGCTGATGACTACTAACGAATATAAGGTAAGCGCTTATAATGTAACACACAATTCCTCTTATCTCTTACTGATTGTATTGGGTAAGATAATTAACATTAAAATCTGCAATTATGTTTGAAATTCTTTTGTTAATCTGGCCGATTATTATTATTATTAGGTTGAGGGGTGTGTGCACTGCTTCCTGATAGGTCTATTGTGCCCCCTTCTGGGCTTATAGCTGCTCCATCAACCCAAGCTCCCTAGGATTTTTCTTCTCTTCCTTGCTTAAGGCGACACACTCTGCTAGGATGCGCATTGAGGAATCCTCCTTGCCTTCACAGAACCTGCAGAGTCCGCTACTACTTATACCCAGCTTGGCTAGGTGACTTCTTAGTCTACAGTGTCCCGTCAGTAGACCGGTGAGTATTGTAAGATTGTTTTTGCTCATGGCTATAATCTGCTTAAATCGCTTCTGATTATAGCCACCTAGAAGACATTTGGCTTGTCGGAGTCCTGGTGCCTCTGCCCAGCTCCGTTGCCTCCTCTGTTTTTCTTCGTTTCTCAGCTTCTGCTGTATCGTGTGCCTTCCGATGCCACAATACGGTTCAGGTCCTACTAGGGGTCTCTCCGCCCACAATCTTGCTTGCCTGTCGGCCAGTTCGTTCCCTACTATTTCCGTGTGGCCCGGGACCCATCTTAGGGTGAGCCTATTGGTTGCCACGAGTCGGTCAAGTCTGGATCGTGATTCTTTGGAAGTGATTTTCGTCCCACTAATAGCGTTTATCGCTGCTTGGCTGTCGGAAAGGATGGATATATCCGTATTCCGATAGTTGCGCACCAGGTTAATGTCCGCACACCTTCCTATCGCACACACTTCAGCTTGAAATATGCTGGTTTGTGTTCCTAGGGATTCATGATAAGATATCCGAGGGCCCACCACTCCTAGGCCTGTACCCTGAGTGATCCGTCCGTGTACCATTTTATGGTGTGCGGTTTCATAGGATGGATGTCATCCAGTGACTTCCATTCCTTTTTGCTACTCATATGAACTTTGAAATTTCGCTCGAATATGTATTCGGCTGCCATTTCATCCCTTGGTTGAACCAGTAGGGGAAGTTCATGTGAAAGTCGTTGGGCGATTTTTTGGCTAAGGATGTGATAGCCCCCAACTCCTTCCGCTGACATCCTTAAAAGTGTGGCTTTCTGTTGGAGCCTTCTTTTGTGGTGTGGTTGTTGGACAGGTGCGCATTGCACCTGTCATGCATACGCAGGCCAATCTCTGTAGTTTCTGCAGCTCTCTTTTCACGGTGATAAGCCGCGCTCTATCACCCCATGCTATTACTCCATAAGTCAGCATGGGTCTTACTACCATTGTGTATAGCCATTGCATAATCTTTGGTGATGTGCCCCATGACTTTCCGGCTATACTCCGGCACGTATAAGGCGCTCTTGAGCACTTCGATACCGTGTTTTGTACATGGGTGCCAAAGTTTAGCTTGCTGTCAAATGTGACCCCTAGGTACTTAACTTCCCTACTGGTTTCTAATAGGCATCCTGAGAGCCTTATTTGTTTCATCCTCTGCAGCTTATACCGTCTAGTAAAGGTTTAGGTTAAGTCCAACCTCCATACACCAGTCACTCGTTATTTTTTTACCCTGTCTGGACTATTTCGCAGAGTGTCTCCTCGAATTTGCCTCCCGCTATTATGACAATATCGGCATGGCCTTGACATTGGATACCTCTGGTGGTAAGTCTGTTGAGCAGTTCGTCTACTAACAGACTCCAGAGTAGCGGAGACAGTACATCCCCTTGGGGCAGCCTTTGGTGGTTAAGACTGTTACCTTACTATCATGCGCGGACCCCAGTAGTGCCAGTATCCATCTACTGGTAGTGGAGTCCAGGCCTCTTCTTGCAAGGGTGGCCTTAATCGCATCGTGTGACGTGTTGTCAAAGGCGCCTTCTATGTCCAAGAGGGCGCGCAGTGCTATCTCCTTATTTTCAACTGTTGAGCTTAACATGCTCTTCAGCTGATAAAGTGCCGTGTCCGTAGACCTGCCCGCTCTATAAGCATGCTGCGTTGTGTGCAGCGGACTCTACATCAACAGAGTGCTTCTAATATTGTAGTCCACCAATGTTTTCAGTAAAAACGATGTCAAGCTGATGGGTCTGAAGGACTTTGTGTTGGTGATGTATAAAACCGAGAGCAAGGCTACCCTGCAGTATCTTCTTGATGCGGGAGAGCAGTTAGTCCTTACCGATCTGTAAGAATACTGGCGATATCCCGTCCAAGCCTGGAGATTTGTAGGGCTGGAAAGAGCCAATTGCCCATTTTAATCTTTCGGCTGTGACTGTCAGCTTGGCACATGCCCAGTCATCAGTCGACGGTCTATATCTGCTCCCTGTCACGATATCTTCTTCCCGATAGGGTATGCTACCTGGGAAGTGCGTTTCGAAGAGGAGCTCTAGTCTTTGCATATTGCTGCTCGTAAAGGAGTTGTCTCTACGTTTCAGTGCTAAGTTAGCATTAGGCGATCGCTTGGACATTGCTATGTGGAGCCTGGCGCTTTCGCTTGTACTAACTATGCTCTCGCAGAAGTTTCTATAGTTCTGCCTTTTGGCCTTCCTAATCTCCTTGTCAGACTTTCACGGTACCTCTCCCATTCTCCGTCTCTCTTTGCTTTGTTGAAGAGGCGACGTGTGGTTAAATGTAGCCTTTACAGGCTCTCGTTCCACCAGGGAGCATCTTTGACCATGCGCTTTTGCCTTAACGGGCAACCATCTATAAAATCATCTGTTATGCTTTTATTTAAATTTCCTACAGCTCTCTCTAGCTCAAGTGGGGTTCTGGGTATACCAGATGTCCCGTTGGAGAGGTTGAGCTCTAGGGTAGACTTGAACTTGTCCCAGTCTGTCTTTCTGGAGTTCCTACTGGGGGTGCTGCTATCCGTATTTAGCTGTAGCTTAAATAGGATGATTCTATGGTCGGACATGGATTCCTCTAATGAGACATGCCAGTCCCTAAGGTGAGTTTTTAGGGACCGACTGACCAGGGTGATGTCTAAAACCTCCTCTTTAACTCTTGTTACAAATGTCGGTGTAGATCCGACATTACCTAATTCTAGATTATTGTTAACAATGAATTCTGCTAGGTACTCACCTCTCTTATTGATACCGCTGCTGTCCCATATCGGGTGGTGCGCATTGGCATCATCGGCATCTTTTCCGTCGTGCAGTACTCCACCAGTCCCTCAATTTCTGGTGGTGTGCAGGCTCCATCTCCTGCGAAGTATGCAGACACGACAACCACAGAGGTAGTGTCACCGGTGGCCTGAACCACTATCGGAACACAGTCTCTAGTTACGAATTCTGAATTCTGAATTAGTGCTTTTTCTCACCATGATACATGCTCAAGGGGCTAGATTTCTCTGGTCCCAGATTACTTACTTTCGATTCGGATGTATAAAGGCCTTTAATGCCGTTATACACCCATGGCTCCTGTACCAGGGCAAGCCGAAGATGTTTTTTGGTGAACATTCTAGCCAGCATCGCCGAGGCTGCTTTGGCATGGTGAATGTTCACCTGGGCTATCCTGGTATCGATGATTATACTATTATACCAAAATGGTATAATAGTATATTGGTTTTGTGCAATGTCCGTCATGCTGTCTGTCCGTCTGTCCGTCTGTATGAACGCGCGTTCCTCCGACACCCTTAGAGATAGAGACTTGAAACTTGGAACGTATATTGGAAAGTACCCTCAAAAGTTAAAGTGTCTTGGGTTTGGACCCACGTCCACCAGGGAGCTAGAAAACCGCGATAATCGATTTTATCAAATCGATAAATCTACATATCTCTTACAATTTAATGGCTACAGTCACCGCTTTTGGTTGGTAGGTTGTTGGCGAGGTCCTTGAAAGATTGGCATGTGCCACGCCCACCTCCGACGCCCCCATCACCCCCCCCGCCCCTAAAATTTTCAAATGGCTATATCTTCCGCAGTTTTTGAGTAGGGAACGTCAAATTTGGTAGGTATATTACTGGTAGTCGCCTTTAAGAACCGATAACAAATTTGTGGTGCCACGCCCACATCTGCGCCTATAATCGGCAATTCCGATTGTAAATGGATAACTCCGTATATCTTCTAAAATTTTAAACATAGAGTAATTAAACTTGGAAGATAATTTGCTGGTAACCTCCTCCAAAGATTGGCATACCAATTTTTGGACCACGCCCACATCCGCCGCCCCCAGAGACTTGGTCCCTAGAAATTTAAAATGCGCATATCTGCCGTAATTTGCAAGCTAGAGTCGCAAAATTTTGCAGGTATGTTACTGGTAACTCCCCCAAAGATCGATAAAAAATTGGATGGCCACGCCCACTCCACCTACCTAAACCGATACACCTCTTGGTGTAAATCGATAAACCCATATATCTCACGCAATTTGAAAACTTAAGTCACCAAATTTTAAAGGTAAAGGTATATTGCTAGTAACCCCCTTCATAAATGTGTAAAAAAAATTTTGGACCACGCCCACTCCCGTTCACGAAAAACGATAAATGCCTGTATCTCCCGCAATTTAAGTTAGTTAATTAAATAAATATAATTAATATAAATGAAATAAATAGTAAAGCGCTATTTTCTTAAAAATGTGTTAGTTATACAAATACATTATATCCTTATTTTTTCATGTATTGCATTTATGAATGCATTTATAATCAAATTCAAATCAAGTTGCCAGTACAAGTGAACTTTGTGACGCAAGTCCATTATTTCCAGCGTTGCCACTACATGCCAATTTAATTTTGGCGCAATGCTGCTTGTCTTGCAATTTGGTCACTCTGAATCGAGCGCGTCAAATTGTGCCACCTCTTTTTTATAAAATTTCTCAATTTTGTATAAAATATTAAATCTAGTAGTTCGATTCAATTTAATTGAATGAAACATAACCGAATTGAACAACAATTGAATTGAATCGAACTACTAGATTTAATATTTTATACAAAATTAAGAAATATATTATATTTATAAGAATGACATTAATTTATGTAATGGTATAATAGTATTTCGCTGTCGGTTGCGTCCGACTGCAACGTTCTATCTTGTTTTAGTCATCGGCTAGAGGATGGGATCCAGTTGTCATGGTGTCTGTGGCCTGGAGCTGCCCTCGTCACCGCTGCTCGTCATTGTGACGTCAGCAACTGCCGCATCCTCTTGCAGCTCCTCCGCAAACTCCTGTGAGGACATTGCCACTTCATGGTCCCCCACCTCCTCTTCGTGACAGAGCGTCACATCCGCCAGATACTCGTCCTCTGCGAGGTCCTCCGACGTGTCGGCGGGCTTTAGCGGGTGGTTGCTCGGTGCTGCCACGGGGGCCAAAGATGTGGTGGGGGTGTCCTCCACATTTGAACCCCTGTCCTTCGGTTCGGGTTGCTTGTTTGCCCCGACCTTCTTCTTGAGACCATTCACATGGATGGTCCCTTACAGGAAGGAGAGTTGATATCCTCTGTCCTCAATAGCCCTTTAGGATAGTTCGTCTATCTTAATAACCAGGAGTGACCCTCCTCCTTCGTCTCTCCTGGATATTACTTTCCAGGCCTCGGTTTCTATACAATTCTGGTTCCTCAGCAGAGCCAGAATAAATTCTGAGGTTCTGTCTATGCTTCTTGGGCAGTAGATGGTGATACTGTGGGGCGACGGGATTTCGTCTCCCACTTTGCATGTGAGGGGCACGCCCTTCCACGAGCGCAACTTTGGTGCGACGGCTCTCAACCAGTTGGCTGAGTCATCGTTGGAGCACTCAATGATCAGGAAACCAACCCGAAAATGAATGCCAGCGAACGAAACCGCCCATCCAGACTCAACCACCTCGTCTAGGATTGTATCCTCCAGCACAGACATATCTTCGTTATTAAGCACTTTCTTCGCTATATCTGCGTATGACGATCGAGGTCCGGCGGATGCTTCTGCCTTTGGGAATGCCCTTTTAGGGGTTGCCGTCGGCGGCGTGAGGGTGT
>JAWNLS010000211.1:0-29599 GCA_035042185.1 Drosophila kambysellisi
TCAACCCAAGCTCTTGCACAAATGCTAGAATTTTTATTGGGTTGAGGGCCACTATGACATTGCTCATCATGACATGCATCCCCAGGATGTTGCTTCTTTTCCTTGCTAGGGCTACACACTCTGCTAGGATGTGCATTGAGGATTCCTCCTCGCTTTCACAGAACCTGCAGAGTCCGCTACTGATTATACCCAGCTTGGCTAGGTGACTTCTTAGTCTACAGTGTCCCGTCAGTAGACCGGTGAGTATTCTAAGATTGTTTTTGCTCATGGCTATAATCTGCTTAAATCGCTTTTGATTATAGCCACCCATAAGACATTTGGCTTGTCGGAGTCCTGGTGCCTCTGCCCAGCTCCGTTGCCTCCTCTGTCTTTCTTCATTCCTAAGCTCCTGCCGTATCGTGTGCCTTCCGATGCCACAATACGGTTCAGGTCCCACTAGGGGTCTTTCCGCCCCCAATCTTGCTTGCCTGTCGGCCAGTTCATTCCCAGCTATGTCCGTGTGGCCCGGGACCCATCTTAGGGTGAGCCTATTGGTTGCCCCGAGTCGGTCAAGTCTGGATCGTGCTTCTAGGACCACTTTAGAAGTGATTTTCGTCCCGCTAATAGCGTTTAACGCTGCTTGACTATCGGATAGGATGGATATATCCGTATTCCGGTAGTTGCGCACCAGGTTAAAATCCGCACACCTTCCTATCGCACACACTTCAGCTTGGAATATGCTGGTTTGCGTTCCTAGGGATTCGTGATACGATGTCCGAGGGCCCACCACTCCTAGGCCTGTGCCCTGGCTGGTGAGTGATCCGTCGGTGTACCATTTTATGGTGTGCGGTTTCATAGGATGGATGTCATCCAGTGACGTCCATTCCTTTTTGCTACTCATCTGAACTTTGAAATTACGCTCGAATATGTATTCGGCTGCCATTTCATCCCTAGGTTGAACCAGCAGGGGAAGTTCATCTGAAAGTCGTTGGGCATCTTTTTGGCTAAGGATGTGATAGCCTCCAACTCCTTCCGCTGACATCCTTAAGAGCGTAGCTTTCTGTTGGAGCCTTATTGTGTGATGGAGTGGTGTTATCTCCATTAAGGCTTCCAAGGCCATTGTTGGACAGGTGCGCATTGCCCCTGTCATGCATACGCAGGCCAGTCTCTGCAGTTTCTGCAGCTCTCTTTTCACGGTGATAAGCCGTGCTCTATCACCCCATGCTATTACTCCATAAGTCAGCATGGGTCTCACTACCATTGTGTATAGCCATCGCATAATCTTTGGTGATGTGCCCCATGACTTTCCGGCTATACTCCGGCACGTATAGAGTGCTCTTGAGCACTTCGATACCGTGTTTTGTACATGGGTGCCAAAGTTTAGCTTGCTGTCAAATGTGACCCCTAGGTACTTAACTTCCCTACTGGTTTCTAATAGGCATCCTGAGAGCCGTATCTGTTTCATCCTCTGCAGCTTATACCGTCTAGTGAAGGGGACGATGACTGTTTTTGTAGGGTTTAGGTTGAGTCCAACCTCCATACACCAGTCTCTCGTTATTTTTAACCCTGTCTGGACTATATCGCAGAGTGTCTCCTCGAATTTACCTCTCGCTATTATGACAATATCATCGGCATAGCCTTGACATTGGATACCTCTGGTGGTAAGTCTGTTGAGCAGTTCGTCTACTAGCAGACTCCAGAGTAGCGGAGACAGTACACCCCCTTGGGGGCAGCCTTTGGTGGTTAAGACTGTAACCTTACTATCATGTGTTGATGCGGTGGCTTGTCTGGACCCCAGTAGTGCCAGTATCCACCTACTGGTGGTGGAGTCCAGACCCCTTCTTGCAAGGGTGGCCCTAATCGCATCGTGCGCCGTGTTGTCAAAGGCGCCTTCTATGTCCAAGAAGGCGCACAGTGCTATTTCCTTATTTTCAACTGTTGAGCTTAACGTGCTCTTCAGCTGATAAAGTGCAGTGTCCGTAGACCTACCCGCTCTATAAGCATGCTGCGTTGTGTGCAGCGGACTCTGCATCAGCAGAGTGCTTCTGATATTGTGGTCCACCAGCTTTTCCAATGTTTTCAGTAAAAACGAAGTCAAGCTGATGGGTCTGAAGGACTTTGGGTTGGTGATGTCTTTCTTCCCAGCCTTGGGGATGAAGACCACCCTAGCACTTCTCCAAGCGCTCGGTATAAAACCGAGGGCAAGGCTACCCTGCAGTATCTTTTTGATGCGGGAGAGGAGTAAGTCCTTACCGATCTGTAGGAATACTGGCGAAATCCCGTCTAAGCCTGGAGATTTGTAGGGCTGGAAAGTGCCAATTGCCCATTTTACTCTTTCGGCTGTGACTATCAGCTTGGCACGTGCCCAGTCCTCAGTCGACGGTCTATAACTGCTTCCTCTCATGATAACTTCTTCCCGATAGGGTATGCTACCTGGGAAGTGCGTTTCAAAGAGGAGCTCTAGTCTTTGCATATTGCTACTCGTAAAGGAGTTGTCTCTACGTTTCAATGCTAGGTTAGCATCAGGCGATCGCTTTGCCATTGCTCTGTAGAGCCTGGCGCTTTCGCTTGTGCTGACTATGCTTTCGCAGAAGTTCCTGTAGTTCTGCCTTTTGGCCTTCCTAATCTCCTTGTTGTAGGAGGTCAGACTTTCACGGTATCTATCCCATTCTCCGTCTCTCTTTGCTTTGTTGAAGAGACGACGTGTAGTTGAACGTAGCCTTTCCAGGCTCTCGTTCCACCAGGGAGCATCTTTGACCATGCGTTTTTTCCCTAAGGGGCAACTATCCATAAAAGCATCTGTTATGCTTTTATTTACAATTCCTACAGCTCTCTCTAGCTCAGGTGGGGTTCTGGGTATACCAGATGTCCCGTTGGAGAGGTTGAGCTCTAGGGTGGACTTGAACTTTTCCCAGTCTGTCTTTCTGGGGTTCCTACTGGGGGTGCTACTATCCGTATTTAGCTGCAGCTTAAATAGGATTATCTTATGGTCTGACATAGATTCCTCTGGAGAGACGTGCCAGTCCCTAAGATGAGGTTTTAGGGACCGACTGACCAGGGTGATGTCTAAGACCTCCTCCCTAACCCTTGTTACAAATGTCGGTGTAGATCCGACATTGCCTACTTCTAGATTATATTTAGCAATAAAATCTGTGAGGTACTCACCCCTTGTGTTGATGCCGCTGCTGCCCCATATCGAGTGGTGCGCGTTAGCATCGCATCCGATAACTATCGGCATCTTCTCCATCTTGCAGTACTCCGCCAGTCTCTCGATTTCTGGTGGTGGGCAGGGTCCGTCTCCTGCGAAGTATGCCGACACAACTACCATAGAGGCAGTGTCGCCAGTGGCCTGGACCATTATCGGGACACAATCTCTAGTTAAAAATTCTGAAAGGATAGTGAAATTAATACTTTTCCTTACCATGATGCATGCTCTAGGGGCTAGATTTCTCTGATCCCAGATTACCTTCGATTCGGATGTATAAAGGCCTTTAATGCCGTTATACACCCATGGCTCCTGTACCAGGGCTAGCCCAAGATGTTCTTTGGTGAACATTCTAGCCAGCACCGCCGAGGCCGCTTTGGCGTGGTGAATGTTCACCTGGGCCACCCTGGTATCGATGATTCTAGTCATCGATTAGAGGATGGGCTCCAGTTGCCATGGTGTCTGGGGCCTGGAGCTGCCCTCGTCACCGCTGCTCGTCATTGTGACGTCAGCAACTGCCGCATCCTCCTGCAGCTCCTCCGCTAACTCCTGTGAGGACATCGTCACTTCGTGGTCCTCCACCTCCTCTTCGTGACAGAGCGTCACATCCGCCAGGTCCTCGTCCTCTGCGAGGTCCTCCGACGTGTCGGCGGGCTGTAGCGGGTGGATGCTCGGTGCTGCCACGCGGGCCAAAGATGTGGTGGGGATGTCCTCCACATCTGCCTCTCTGTCCTTCGGTGCGGTAGGCTTGTTTGCCCCGACCTTCTTTTTGAGACCATTCACATGGATGGTCCCATACCTGAAAGAGAGTTGGTGTCCTCTTTCCTCTATGACTCTTTTGGATAGCTCGTCTATCCCAATAACCAGGAGTGATCCACCTCCTTCGTCTCTCCTGGATATTAATTTCCAGGCCTCGATATCCATACTATTCTGGTTACTTATCAGAGCTAGAATAAACTCCGAGGTCCTGTCTATGCTTCTTGGGCAATAGATGGTAATGCTGTGGGGCGACGGTATTTCGTCTCCCACTTTGCATGTGAGGGGCACGCCCTTCCACCAGCGCAGCTTCGGTGCGACGGCTTTCAGCCAGTTGGCTGAGTCTTCGTTGGAGCACTCAATGATCAGGAATCCAACCCGAAAATGAATGCCCGCGAACGAGACCGCCCATCCAGAATCAACCACCTCGTCTAGGATAGTATTTTCCAGCACCGACATTTCTTCGTGACTGAGCATTACCTGGGGGTATTCCACAGGTAGCACGGCCACTTTCACTTTTTTCGCCATATCCGCGTTATGACGATCGAGGTCCGGCGGTTGCTAGAGGGTTGGTCCTCATGGCCGCACGTGACGTGCTTGGACGCATGTCCAAGCCTTCTGGGGCCTTGTTGGCCGGTATTCTTGCAACTGCTGGATCCTGTGCCTTGGGAGCTTCCGCCTGCGGGCATGCCCTTTTTGGGGTTGCCGTCGGTGGCGTAAGGGCGTTGCTACGCCTCTTTATGGCTGGTGTCGGTGCCACAGCTGCCTCCCTTGGCTCCTTCGCCTTCTTTAAGGCCTCATCTGGAGCAAGTCCTTGTTGGAGGTACCGGAGGTACCATTTGACCCGTGAACCACATAGGTTCCGCCGGTTCGGGTCATCCAACCCACCTGGTTCGCCCCTCGGTGGCAAGAACTCCTCCTTCTTCTTAGGGCGTTGTCTGCCCTGCCTAGCAGCATCATTTGGTGCAAGGTGTTGTGGTCGGGATGGTCCGACCACATTCCTGCGTGTCTGCTGCGCTCTTCCGGTTGGCGCTGGATGGCCCGGGGTGGAGGCTGGTCTGCCACCCTTAGGGTTCTCCGCCAGTGAGTGCCCCGGTTCTCGATTGACCGGTTCGGGGCTTGCTGTGCCTGTGGCACTCTCCTGTATAGTGCTGGAGTAGCACGGTGTGGAGGCTGGTCTACCACACAGGAGGATCTTCGACCGTCTAGGCCTCGATCCTCCAACTGCCTTGCGACAGCTTCCGCTGGGAGATCCTGCGGAAGTTTTATATTAATATTTTTACTAGACATATTAGGTCCCACGAGCTGCGGAGAAATGAGTGTCCACCCGGGCAGAGATCCGCGATACCCGGGTAAGGCTAAATAGAACAGGCGGTCGCCATTTGCCTGAGCACACCGTTAATGACTGGGCTATTTGTATACCGGGCCCCCAGCCAGGCTGACTATCGGCACGGTACGATTGACACCTTAGCCCGGCCCGGTGTGAGATTTGGGGGGATGGGATAGGTAGGTAAGTGTGTAGGGAGGTTGGGGGTGTGTGAGGCTATACTTTTAAGAGGCGGCAACACAAACGCCTTGTCGGTACGCATTCGGTGTCGTACCCGCTGTTTGTCCGGGACTGCTTATTTACGAGAATTTTCGTGTTATTCGCAGCTAACCTCCCAGTGGGAGGCCGTTCGCTATCCGCAACCCGCGACCCGCCTGGTGGCCTCAGCTCAGCCCCGTTCGAACCATCCCACAAGTTCTTACGCTCAGGACAGTCTAATATTAAATTAATATAATTCATTTATTACCATTGTTTGGTGACGCAGGTATCCGCGCCAAACAACAATTAAAGCAGCTTCTCTCTTTATATTTTTTCTCTTTGATAAGTTATGCTCTGCGCAGCATAAAGAGCAAATTAACGTAACGATCATAACTGTTGTTTTGTATATGCTCATCGGCATTTCGTTTTATTGCATTTGTTTTCACTTTGCTTGCCCTTTGCCTTTGCTGAGCGCAAGCAGCAGCTGCAATTCGGCAGCTAATTAGTTCTATTTGGTCAATCGAGAATTCAAGTCGCGGCACGGTATTCGACACCGCTTGCCAAAAAATTAATTCGTGCAATTAAAAGTGCAAAGCTCAACTCGGAGCTTATAACTAACAATTGTAACTATCTTTAAGTTTGGCCACGAAGGCAAATAAACTATATTTAATAGAAAAGCAAATTTCGGTGCGTTTCTATTTATTTGTGTGACTTTTGAAAAATTCGATAGCTATTGAAAAAGCTCAATAGCTCAACATTGGTGACCCCGACGTGATTTAATTAGCTCTGTTTGTTTAAATAAATACAAATTATTTAAAGTAAAGAGTTAATAAAACTCGCGCCCGCGCTCTTGCATTGTTGTCGATATTCTCGGTTCGTTTTGTGCTCACTTTCGGTTCAAGTGTTTGACCTCAAATTGACATTGGCGCCTGCGCAGTCGATTCGCTTATCGCGTTTGCCTAAACAGTTGCAGCAGCCGTTTCTGCATTGTTATTGCTTGTCCCGTTTCGTTTTGCTTGCGCTTATGAACAAAGTGTTTGCCCAATTGACATTGCGTTGTTTTGAACTTGTGAAATTCCGTGATTCCTAAGGGAATATTTAAAAATGCATAATTCTGCTGCCGTTCAGTCTCGTACTGCCCCGTTTTACAAAGCCAAGGCCAAAGCTATTGATGAGCAGGTAAAACGGATGGCCAAAGCAATCGCTCCGGAGCAAATTGTGCATCTCAGCGAAGAAGAGTTGGCTGTTCGGCTCAAGGCGTTGGAAAGTGCTAAGCAGGCATTTTACAATATGCATGACGCGTTGGAGGAGCTGGATTATGATGAAATCGGGAGTGAATTACGGGCATGTTTTGATGACTTATCAATATTAGTTGAAACTAGCTTGCGACGCGAAATTAACAAACGAAAGTTATCGTCGCCGTTGTGCTCGACTATGAGGCAAGAGTCCTGTGGTGACAATCACACCTTGTCTCAAAGCCGAATCCGGTTGCCTGAGATCAAGCTGCCCGAGTTTAGTGGAGGATATACACAGTTTGCAGAGTTCATAGCGATGTTCTCTTCAATCATTGATGCGGACTCAGGACTTTCGGATGTGGAGAAGTTTCAGCACTTGCGATCGTGTCTGAAAGGATCAGCCTTGGATAGTGTTTCTTCGTTGGAAATCAGCAGCGCTAACTATCCAGTTGCATTGGAGCTCCTTAAAAAACGGTTTAACAACAAGCGTCTCATTTTCCAAGCACATATCACGGAGATATTGGGATTAGATTGCATCGAGTCGTCATCAGCGGTAAAACTTCGAACCCTTTCGGATACGGTTAACTCCAACATGCGCGCTCTACAAAGCCTGGGCAACGTTCAGCAGATTGCGGGTTTCATTATCGTGCACAGTTTGCTGCAGAAAGTGGACAAGGCAACGCAGATCAGTTGGGAGGAGACAGCACCGATGGAAACTATTCCGACTTGTGAGCAGTTCTTGGAATTTCTGGATCGACGATGTCAAAGGTTGGAAAATGTGGAACACGCTATGGCAACGTATACGCCTAGCTCTAAGGTGGGAAAAAGTAGTACAATCGTTAACACCAGCAGAAAGGCCTTTGTCGCTACTAACTCCAACACAAATAAATGTGTGTTTTGTGAGACCTTTGGCCACTTAATTTATAACTGTTCCCGTTTTGGAAATCTGTCTCCGCAACTGCGTCTACGAGAGGTAAAGAAGCTCAACCTTTGCATTAATTGCCTGTGTAAAGGTCATCGGCTAAAGGAGTGCAGCTCCACTACCTGCAACCGCTGCAAGGCCAAGCATCATACGCTTCTGCATTTTGAGAATCAGATTGACGGCTCTCAAGTTAACTTTGCTCCGCATCTCGCACTGCTGCAAACACCTTCGGCAACGCTGTAATCACAGAAGTCGTACTGGAGTTTTAGTCCCTTGCCGAGCGCTACTGGATTCTGGATCGCAGGTGCACATCATCACATCTCGTTTAGCTCAACACCTCCAGCTGCGCAAGCATCGCTCACCTACTTTGATCTCAGGATTGGGGGAGTCTACTGTTGCCTCAGAAGGCTATTCAGCCGATATAAGTTTTCAATCGCGAGCATCTGCGTACTCTGCAACATCTCAGTTCTCGTAGCTCCGTCTATAACTGGAAATCAGCCTAGCTACGATGTCAACACTGAGCTCTGGAATATACCCTCAAATATTCGCTTGGCTGATCCAGAGTTCTTCAAGGCGCACAAAATTGATTTGTTAATTGGAGCTGGCCTGTTTTTTGAATTGTTGTGTGTCGGTCAAATCAAAATCGCTCCTGGTTTGCCCATTCTTCAAAAAACTCAACTGGGCTGGATAGTGACAGGAGGAACTTCTTCAGCGAGCCCTGCCTCATTGATGGTCACTAGCTCGGTTCTGATGCCAAATCCAAGCCCAGATCACAAGCTTGATGAAATCGTTCGTCGGTTTTGGGAGGTAGAATCGTGTTCCCGTTTAGTCAACGAATCTACCAAGGAGGAACTTGATTGCGAAGCGCATTTTAAACAAACTTTTGCTCGTTTGGACACTGGCGAATATTCGGTGTCAGCGGCAGGCATATCGTCGTTTTTGCAACCTGGAACGCAAATTAGAACGTCATCCTGGTTTGAAGTCGCAATATTCAGCATTTATCAAGGAGTATCTGGATTTGAATCACATGTCTCTTGTGGAGTCGGACATGCTAAGTCGCTGCAAGTATTATCTTCCTCATCATTGTGTTCTTAAGGAAGATAGCTCAACAACTAAGCTTAGAGTTGTTTTTGATGGTTCGGCCGTGTCTTCGTCTGGCTATTCCCTGAATGAAATCCTCATGGCAGGCCCAACAATTCAACGCAAGCTGTTCGCTACACTGTTGCAGTTTAGGACATTCCCAATAGCCCTGACTGGTGACATTAGCAAAATGTACAGGTGCGTTAGGATGGCTGAACCCGATTCCTATCTGCAATGTATCTTATGGCGTGATTCACCTCATCAGGAAATTCAAGTTTTCAAGCTGGATACTGTCACGTATGGCACAAAGCCAGCTTCTTTTCTGGCGGTTCGTTCCATGCAGCAATTAGCTATTGATGAAAGAAGATCATTTCCTGCTGGATCTAAAGTGATTTTGAGCGATTTTTATGTAGATGATCTCATCACTGGAGGTGACTCTGCCGAGGAAGTAATTTATATTATGGAGCAAACAGTCAGCCTGCTTCGAAAGGGAAACTTTAAACTTAGGAAGTGGTGCTCCAACGATCCTCGCGTGCTTCAACAGGTTCCTGATGAGGAAAAGGAGACTTTTTTAAAATTTGACGATGGCACGGATGTCACGAAGACTCTCGGACTTGCGTGGGATCCAGCCTCTGACTGCCTTCTGTTCAACTTTTCGCCTATGAAAGCGCCTGGAAAGCCTAGCAAACGGTCTGTGCTGTCTACCATTGCTCGGTTCTATGACCCACTTGGACTTATCGGACCCGTGGTAGCCAAGGCCAAGATCTTTTTGCAGCACATTTGGAGAGAGCAATTGGATTGGGATGAGAGTCTTCCTGCTTCTTTGCACTGTTCTTGGAATAGCTTGTGTGCCGATATTTGCAACACAGAGCAAATAAAACTCCCTCGACTGGTCGTTGTTCCAAAGGGCATCATCGAAGTTCATGGTTTTAGTGATGCGAGCATTGAGGCTTACGGTGGATGCATTTACGTTGTATCCATAACAGAGGGACGGCGCATAGCTCATTTGTTGTGCTCTAAGTCTCGTGTGGCACCTTTACGAACTCTCACAGTACCAAAGCTGGAATTATCTGCTGCTGCACTGCTATCTCAACTTATTCGCGAAGTAGCTCGGTTATTTAACTGCAGATACTATTGTTGGTCGGATTCGGCAGTTGTCTTATCCTGGATACGTGATGAGCCTTCGCGCTTCCAAACGTTCACGGCTAATCGGATATCTTTAATACAAGAGCTTACGACAGGAATGGAATGGCGCTACGTACCGACGGAATGCAACCCGGCAGACATTCTTTCTAGAGGAGCACTTCCAAGCGACCTTTTAGAATCATCGTTGTGGTCTCATGGTCCCGATTTCTTAACCAAAGGAGAGTGCGACTGGCCCGCATCATGTTTACCGGCCCGGACGCTTCCTGAGCTGCGGCAAAAGGTGCTAGTTACTATCTCTAGATGCTCTGATGTCAGCTTAGGATGCAAGTTTGCAAATTCTTTTCATAACCTGCGTCGTGTCTTCGGATATATATATAAATTTCGGAATCGCATCAGGCATGCCAGTCTAACGTAGATTGGATACACAAGGGCACTCAACTACTCTTGCGGAGCATCCAGATGGCGAATCTGAGTGATGAGTATAGGGCTCTTCAAGACGGACGGACTATCAAATCATCCAGCTCTATTGCCTCGCTTACCCCATTCATCGATGAGTTTGGACTTCTTCGTGTTGGTGGCCGTCTGAAACACTCGAGCCTGGATTTCGATGCTCAGCATCCGATCTACTGGGCTACGTCATCTTCACGCGTCAGCATGCCGGACCTCGTTCTCTGCTTGCTCATATTCGGCTCCACTATTGGCCTATTGGTGGGCGTAAGACTGTCTCCAGCGTAACAACAAAATGCATTATGTGTTTTCGAGCAAAACCGGTCCTGGCTGAGACAATCATGGCTGATCTTCCCCGCGATCGTGTTAGTGGCTCGCATCCTTTCGCTGTCACTGGAGTGGACTATTGTGGACCGTTTTATTACAAGAGCGAGATTCGTAACAAAGGACCAGTAAAATGCTACATCTCGGTCTTCATTTGCTTCGCAACAAAGGCGGTGCATCTCGAACTGGTTCCTGATTTGTCAACAGCAGCCTTTCTCAATGCACTTAAGAGGTTTATTCTCACCAGATGTAAACCTGTTCGCATATGGTCGGACAATGCGACAAATTTCGTCGGAGCCAAGAATGACTTAGCTGAACTCAAGCGACTCTTCCTCAGCGAGAAGCACATCGACTCTGTCCGAGAGTTTTGTGTCTCTGACGACATCGAATGGGAATTCATCCCACCTCGCTCACCACACTTTGGTGGACTTTGGGAGGCGGCGGTGAAGACAGCAAAATACCATTTCTATCGGTCGGTCGGACCCTCGGTTTTGCCCCTGGATGATCTGCGCACACTGGTTTGCCACATTGGGGCAATAATAAACTCTCGACCTCTTTTTCCACTTTCAGAGCACCCTGCAGATCTGGATGTGTTAACTCCTGCGCACTTCCTTGGTACTGCGCCGCTCACACTTTATCCGGAGCCGGATGTCACCAAGCTAAACGTTAGCCGCCTAGATCGATGGCAGCGTATAGCTTATTATCAGCAAATTTTCTGGAGTCGTTGGCGTGATGAATATTTAACGCTTCTTCAGCAACGGTCCAAATGGAGAACATCCTACCCGGGCGTTCACATCAACGATGTTGTCCTTGTAAAGGATGAAAACTTGCCACCCCTTAAATGGCCACTGGCTCGTGTGGTCGAGCTTGTTGCTGGTGCTGACGGCGTTTCCAGAGTAGCTGTTCTCAAGACGTCAACTGGAAATATAAAGAGAGCTGTGCGCAAGTTGTGTGCGCTTCCGAAAGAGGATGCTGTTGAAAGCCCGTGTCTTTCAACGGGGGGAGAATGTTTGGTTACGCAGGTATCCGCGCCAAACAACAATTAAAGCAGCTTCTCTCTTTATATTTTTCTCTTTGATAAGTTATGCTCTGCGCAGCATAAAGAGCAAATTAACGTAACGATCATAACTGTTGTTTTGTATATGCTCATCGGCATTTCGTTTTATTGCATTTGTTTTCACTTTGCTTGCCCTTTGCCTTTGCTGAGCGCAAGCAGCAGCTGCAATTCGGCAGCTAATTAGTTCTATTTGGTCAATCGAGAATTCAAGTCGCGGCACGGTATTCGACACCGCTTGCCAAAAAATTAATTCGTACAATTAAAAGTGCAAAGCTCAACTCGGAGCTTATAACTAACAATTGTAACTATCTTTAAGTTTGGCCACGAAGGCAAATAAACTATATTTAATAGAAAAGCAAATTTCGGTGCGTTTCTATTTATTTGTGTGACTTTTGAAAAATTCGATAGCTATTGAAAAAGCTCAATAGCACAACATTGACATTTGCTCCAATCGATTACTTAAATTATCTATGTTTAAGCAGGACTCTGATTCTGCTTGACACTGTGATTTAGGAATAAACTCCCATTCTGTACTGAACTTATTGAGAAGATCACATAGATCATTTACCATAGTGTCATAGTATTCATCCATAAGCGTATAAATCTCGTCGTTGCTTATTAAAGACTTAAAAGTGGAAGCAATAATATTAAGCATTCGCGCTAAAACATTTACTTCCATATCATTAAGAGGTTCGATGGAATGTACTACATTTGTTATAAGATGTACAAGGTGGGCCAATTGCACAGTTGTTTGTGGCTGGTACACTACCAGTGTATCAGTGAAGATAATAAGTCGCTCTTTTGAATTAATTCTGTAAGATAATTGGTTCAGCAATATAAATGATTTATGCCAGTCTGCATATTCCAGCCAATAACGAGCATGAGCGAGATGATTGTTGATTGCTAGTTCAGTGTCTTCTATGTCAGTCTTGCGTACATTGACAGTGACGTTCACAGTTACACATGCATCCAAATAATCGCACACCTATAATTAAAAATTAATAAGAATATGCAATAACAATTATTAACATAATATAATTAATCAAGTAACCACCAGCAGATACAAGTTTTGTTTTCGGAATTCGGTGACTCCACAAGATACCAACTTTCCGATATTTATTGACAAGCTTCGTGGGGCTTCGATTGTGACCGTGAAGGACGATACCAGTAAGTTATCTCATAAGTTTTCTGAGTCTATTTGTAAAAAATTTAATGTCAGAAATATATCTTTTGACGAGGTGGCAGGTGTGGTTGAGAACATACATATTACTATCGATACTGTAACGATCCTTTTACTTTGGTTATTTCGTGCAACAAATTTATTTGTTTGCACTTGCGACAATTAAAAACACGTTATATTTATTATGATATATTACTCTCTTTATTTATTGCACTCTCGGTGTTATTTTACACTATTGGCTTGCTTATTTCATTACGATTCGGCGATTCGCGGGATCGCACACTTCACCAATATCCTTAACTGTCGCGAGCTCCTGTTCGCAAGAATCTGCCGCAGGCTCCGTCAACCAGCTAGGCAAAGTTCAGTACTCAGCCCGCCCAACAGAGGATTAGTACAACGAATCTTATTATCCACCCGGACTAGTGGTCTGCTTGATCCTCCAAGGATTGCTTCTAGCACTGTGAATCTGGATCCGCATGTCACTAGCTCTGTCTCCGAACGGACTAAGCCACACTCGCTTCGCTCGGTTCCACACGGAATCCGCATGTTGCCACAACTCTCGCATTGCAAGGACTTACGCGACTCACCCATATGCAGGACCTCAATATCCTATGTTATCCTAGGTGTGGCGTAGTGTCGAGTCCTTCAACGCGCTTGATCCTCTGCTAGAAGCGTGCTGATGATGCTTTCATTTTACGCGCAAAATCAGCCGGAATAACAATTGTATTCTTGCCACTTGCTCACAGAACTGCGTTTACTTGTAAACTCCGAACTCGGCGACCTATCACTCAATTGCCTTTGGCGAACTTTAAACTTAAGTCTCCATTGTCGATTCCCAATTGCCTCACGATCCTTATATGGTCGACCATTTGTCTGGACTATAATATTTTGGAAATTTTCCACTGCCACTATATCTTCCACTATATCTTCCGCTGTTTTTGAGTATGGAACGTCAAATTTGGTAGGTGTATTACTGTTAGTTGCCTTTCAGAACCGATAACCGATTTGTGATGCCACGCCCACACCTGCGGCTTTAATCGTCAATTCCGATTGTTAATCGATAACTTCGTATATCTTCGAAAATTTTAAGGATAGATTAACCAAACTTGGAAGGTAATTTGCTTGTAACCTCCTTCAAGCATTGCCATATCAATTTTTGGACCATGCCCACATCCGCCGCCATCAGGAACTTTGAACTTTGTAATTCTGCCACCGTCTTTAAAAGCAACGCTCACTTATATGATCCTATTCAAAAAGGCAAACTTGGACAGTATTTCTTGGCTGCACACAAATTATGGTATCATAGTATTTCGCTGTCGTTAACGTCCGACTGCAACGCTCTCTCTTGTTATTATTTTTTTTCCTTTTATTTTTATTATACCCTGAACCCATTAAAAATGGGTAAAAAGGGTATAATGGTTTTGTGCAAATGTATGTAACAGGCAGAAGGAAGCATCTCCGACCCCATAAAGTATATATATTCTTGATCAGGATCAACAGCCGAGTTGATATAGCCCTGTCCGGGCCTCTGTCCGTCTGTCCGTCCGTCTGTATGAACGCGCGGATCTCAGAGACTATAAGAGCTAGAGACTTCAAATTTGGAATATAAGATCTCGTATACCAGGCCCAGATCAAGTTTGCGTTATTTTATCGATAACTGCCTCAGTTTCTGAATTATCGATACATTTAGATTTCCGATAGCAGTAAATTCCATATATCTCTCACAATTTAATGGATACAGTCACCAATTTTGGTTAGTAGGTTGTTGGCGAGGTCCTTGAAAGATCGGCATGTGCCACGCCCACCTCCGACGCCCCCATCACCCCCGCCCCTAAAATTTTCAAATGGCCATATCTTCCGCAGTTTTTGAGTAGGGAATGTCAAATTTGGTAGGTATATTACTGGTAGTCGCCTTTAAGAACCGATAACAAATTTGTGGTGCCACGCCCACACCTGCGCCTATAATCGACAATTCCGATTGTAAATCGATAACTCCGTATATCTCCGAATATTTTAAAGATAGAGTAACCAAACTTATAAGGTAATTTGCTGGTAACCTCCTCCAAAGATTGGCATACCAATTTTTTTACAACGCCCACATCCGCCGCCCCCAGGAACTTCGTCCCTAGAAATTTAAAATGGGCATATCTGCCGTAATTTGCAAGCAAGAGTCGCAAAATGTTGCAGCTATGTTACTGGTAACTCCCCCAAAGATCGATAAAAAAATTGGATGGCCACGCCCACTCTACCTACCTAAATCGATACACCTCTTGGTGTAAATCGATAAACCCATATATCTTACGCAATTTGAAAACTTAAGTCACCAAATTTTAAAGGTATATTGCTAGTAACACCCTTCATAAATGTGGAAAAAAAATTTTGGACCACGCCCACTCCCGCCCACAAAAAACGAAAAATGCCTGTATCTCCCGCAATTTAAGAGTTACAGTCACCAAACTTTGAAGGTATATTACTAAGATCGAACTCCAACATTTTTTCGGCCACGCCCACTCCCGCCCACAAAAAACGATAAATGCCTGTATCTCCCGCAATTCAAGAGCTACAGTTACCAAACTTAGAATACCTTATATTACTAAGATCGGGCCACGCACACTCCAGCCCCCAAAAACGATAAACCTATAATGCATTTAAAGCTTGGTTCAGGGTATATGGTAGTCGAGCTCACTCGACTACAGCCTTCTTACTTGTTTTATTTTACTTCTTTTGTGCGCATACCCGAGTACTCTCATGCGTCACTTTTACTCGGTTCCGCGTACCGTCACGCCACACCAGCTGTGAAGTGCGACGTCTGATTCCGGGTCGCCCGTCTACCTCCTCCAGCTCCTACGGTGGCCAAGTGGTGGTTGTTCCTGGACGAGTTGCCATTAAGCTGGCACTTCCACGTCTTCCTTCCATGCTTAGACCACGGTAGCGGCGTGCATCCACCGCCCCGTTTCGTAAGTCCGCCGGTAGCTGGGGATTGGTGATTGCTGGTCTTCGTTGGGCTCCTCATCCGACGAGATTGAGATCACGTCGTCCGTGCCTTCTTCGCGTTGCATTCGGGGTACGTATGGCATGGTAACCTCGTCGTGACCGGTTTCTTCCGACACTGGCAGAGGTTCTGTCGTCGATTCCTTCTCGTCGGACGAGATGATGATGATGTCATCCGGGTATTGCCACCGGAGCAACGTTGGGCACACGTCATCCAGGTTGCTCGGATACCGTCGCCGCCGCGTCAGTAGTCGACTCAGCTCACCATTCGCGCAGAGTTCCAGCTTCGCTTCGCTGTGTGCATGGCTGACCACGCCTTTTATACCATTTTTCGGGTAAGTGGGTGTGTTTGTGCGTACGATTTGACACCCGAACTCTCTCCCCGAGTTCTAATGCACACGCGTATTCCGTAGTCTAAGAGATTACCTTGGTGCATACGTGTATTCTGCAAGTATCGCATCCACTTCCCCCCGCCTTTTCAATCGAAGCACAAACGCTGTTGTTGTTTGTTCTGGTTTACGCATCTCTTAAAATGCAAGTGTTGTTGTTACTCTGTGTTTTGTTTTTCGTTCACGCACGTGTGTTTGAGAGAGTAACCAACGATGCATTTTGGGTATCTGCATCCGCACTAGTGTGCGTGGTTAACATGGTGGCATCGCACGCGTTGTTGTTGCATTTTTTTTCTAATCTAAAAAATGCAAACTATTTCATCACTCTTCATATTTCTCACGCACCCGCGCCCAAATGCAAACCTTGTTGTTGTTCTTCATATCGCTCGCGCATCCGCGCAATTGTAAGAGAGCAGTCAACGGAGCGCTCTGTATGCATGCACTTGTTCAAAAATGCAAACCTTGTTGTTGCTGTTCACGTCGCTCGCGCACACACGCAAGTGTATCAACGGCGCGCTCTGTTTGAATACATTTGCACAAACTGCAAACTTTGTTGTTGCTCTTCACGTAAGAGAAAACAACGTCGCGCTATTTGTGCATGCATTTTCACTAATGTGTGTGGTCAACCAACGGTGCCGCGCATGCGTTGTTTTTTCCAAGGTTGTTGTTGTCTTCAACTTGCAGATTACCGAGGATGAAAATCTACAATTTGATATCCGTACCTCTACTGCGCATCCTTCCGCCGCATTTGACAGGTGGTGTAGCTTAACCCATACCTTGTCTCCGACTTTGGGTCTCCATGGTCTGCGCCGGAGGTTATAGTGCCTTGCTTGGTTTTAAGCCGCCTTCTGCAGACTAATCTGCACAATTTCGAAAATATCTTTTAATCTACTTCCTTATTCGGCTGGCGTTTGGGCTACTTGGCCTGTTCCGAGTGTATGGTGCAGTAAATTGGTGTTTAACACCCATCTCGTCCAGAAACTTCTTAAACGCCTTACTGGTGAAATCAGTGCCATTGTCGGTGATCGATACCTTTGGTGTTCCGAATCGTGCCAAAATCCTTTCCGTGAATCATTTTTGTAGTTCTGCAGTATTAGCGCTTCTAAGTGGTACCATTTCCACTTGCAGAATCGGTCTATGAAAACCACCAACATGGTGTTGCTATGTGTGGATCTTGGTAATGGTCCCACCAAGTCTGTAAATACTGTGCTCCAAAGCTCTTCAGGGATTTGAGTCAGCATTTGTCCTGCTGCGTCCAATTGACTTGGGTTGTATTGTTGACATATTTCGCATTGTTGAATATATGCTCGTACGTCTCTATACAAGCCTAGCCATTAATAGCGCGCTGCTATTTGTGCTATAGTTTTCCTACTACGGGTATGGCCTACGGCTGCAATGTTGTGGTTTTCCGCTAGGCCTTGCGTTTTCTTATCTGTAGGCACACACAGTTTCCAGGCTGCCACATCCTCGGTTCCAGCCCTATGAGGGATATGCGCATATAGGTTTCCAGAATCTTCACTATAATCTGGATACTTCCTGAGGTTTTTTGTAATGTACGTCCGCAACTTTTGGATCCATTTGCACTTCCTGTTGTCTTGATCCATTGCGTCTTCCACTATCGAGACCCTTGTCATGCTAACGCAGTTGATTGTGTTAGCTTAGCTTTCACCTTTTCAAAAGCTTCTTCATGCTCCTTGGTCTATTCTCATTTTGTACCCTTTTTTAGCTGTGTGTGTAGGGGATGTACTATAGTGGCGAAATAGTTCGTAGTTCCTTAACGTTTCCAGGGGGCTTCAATTCGCCGATAGCAGCTACTTTGTCCGGATCATTGCGTATACCTTCGTCACTCACCTGATGGCCAAGGTATTTAAGCTGTTTCTTGAAAAAGTCGCACTTTTCCACATTGATTCGCAGATTTGCTGCTCTCAGACGTCGGAACACTTTTCACAGATTGGCCATGTGTTCCTCGCGTGTTTTCCCAATCGCAATGAAGTCGTCCACATTTATAAAGGGCGTTACTAGCAATATACTTTTAAAATTTGGTGACTTAAGTCTTAAAATTGCGTGAGATATATGGGGTTATCGATTTACACCAACAGGTGTATCGGTTTAGGTAGGTGGAGTGGACGTGGCCATCAAATTTTCTTATCGATCTTTGGGGGAGTTACCAGTTACATACCTTCAAAATTTTGCGACTCTAGCTTGCAAATTACGGCAGATATGCGCATTTTAAATTAATAGGGACGAAGTTCCTGGGGGCGGACAATCCTTGGAGGAGGCTACCAGCAAATTACCTTCCAAGTTTGGTTAAACTATCTTTAAACTTTTCGGAGATATACGGAGTTATCGACTTACAATCGGAATTATCGATATCGATAAGAAAATTTGATGGCCACGTCCACTCCACCTACCTAAACCGATACACCTGTTGGTGTAAATCGATTACCCCATATATCTCACGCAATTTTAAGACTTAAGTCACCAAATTTTAAAAGTATATTGCTAGTAACGCCCTTTATAAATGTGGAAAAAAAATTTTGGACCACGCCCATTCCCACCCACAAAAAACGATAAATGCCTGTATCTCCAGCAATTTAAGAGCTACAGTTACAAAACTTAGAAGGTATATTACTAAGATCGAACTCACAAATTTTTTGGGCCACGCCCACTCCCTCCCCCAAAACCGATAAATCACCATATCCCCCGCAATTCAAGTATTTCTTAACTGTACACAAATTAAGGTATAATAGTATTTCGCTATCGATAACGTCCGACTGCAACGTTCTATCTTGTTTTTTCTTATGTTTTAAATTTTCTTCTTGTGTTGTACACCGATTATTTTGTGTTCATACATTTTTGTTTCTTTTTTCTTTTTTTTTAATTAATTAATCAGTTTAGTCAATTTATCTTTCAGGCTTCATGTCAAATTGTATCTTAAAATATTTTACTTAAATTAAGGCTTCTAGATATTTACTTTCGATAATTGATTAATGCTGTTGATCAGACTCATTTTATATACATACTTATTTTCCTTATTTGCTAGTCGTACAATTTTTCTTTTTTATACTATTATATTAAAATGGTATAATTATACTATTATACCAAAATGGTATAATTATACTATTATACCAAAATGGTATAATAGTATATTGGGTTTGTGCAATGTCCGACATGCTGTCTGTCCGTCCGTCCGTCCGTATGAGCGTGCGTTCCTCCAACACCCTTAGAGATAGAGACTTGAAACTTGGAATGTATACTGGAAAGTACCCTCAAAAGTTAAAGTGTCTTGGGTTTGGACCTACGTCCACTAGGGAGCTAGAAAATCGATAAATTCGATTTTAGCAAATCGATAAATCTAGATAGAGCTAGAGTCGCAAAATTTTGCAGGTAACTCCCCCAAAGATCGATAAAAAAATTTGATGGCCACGCCCACTCCACCTACCTGAACCGATACACCTGTTGGTGTAAATCGATAAACCCATATATCTCACGCAATTTGAAAACTTAAGTGACCAAAATTTAAAGGTATATTGCTAGTAACACCCTTCATAAATGTGGAAAAAAAATTTTGGACCACGCCCACTCCCGCCCACAAAAAACGATAAATGCCTGTATCTCCCGCAATTTAAGAGCTACAGTTACCAAACTTAGAAGGTATATTACTAAGATCGAACTCCAAATTTTTTTGGGCCACGCCCACTCCCGCCCCCAAAACCGATAAACGCCCATATCCCCCGCAATTCATGTATTTCTTAACTGTACACAAATTAAGGTATAATAGTATTCCGCTGTCGGTTACGTCCGACTGCAACGTTCTATCTTGTTTTTTTTTTGTACCTACATTATAGCAGTTGTTCACTCACTTATTTAGATGTTATTAATTTTCTGCAGTCGATCCGGGAATTAAATAATCCAGATCCCACATGTTTTCGCCATAAGACAATACTAGTTATCAATATTGGCAAAGAACATAATAATTGGGACACAAACTTAAACGCTATTAATAGAGCCTTAAAAACTTCGATACATAAAAGTAATTGATACTCTACTTATTTTCTGTCATTCGATCAAGTCGGATTGATATTTGTTTGTTGTTTGTCTTGTTTATTAGTTGTCCGTTGTGCCCACTTTTCTTTCTTCTATTAACCTTTTTGTCCAAATCTCTATCCACACGGCACCAAAACGGGCCAAATATGGCCAATGTGTGTCAACTTCTGTTGACAAACCTGTAACCTACCTACCTGTTTTCAGCGTACATAAACAGCATTATAACAACAATATGCATTCATAAAATATATTTAACTTTAATGGTATTTTGAAATCATTAGAAGAAATAAGTTCATTATAGAGTCAATCAAATAGTTTGCAAATAAACAAATTAAACAAAGACGGACTACAACAGAAACCTCATTGTATCTCTTTGGACTTGGATCACATGCCATTGGCTCTGCGCGTCCAAAATATGTCAGAACTACGCACATCGAAAGGAATGTTTTGCCCATAAAAATACAACTACGTTCCCAGAGGCAAAGAGACTGGCGATCAATTCCATAGCGCCATGGGCCAATCAATGGCTGAAATAAATACCATTTGCTCAGGCAGCCTTCAATAGCAAAGGAGAAACGTGCTGACCACCCATAAATTTCCTTTGGTGTGCTACTATTATGATTTAATACTTTAGTTGATTTATAACTTCGCTCTATAGGTGACTCACGCACCCAGCAATGAATATAAAAGTTTTGCATTTGGTCCATTAATATGTCGATTAAAACAACGCTCCGACAAAAATAATGCGGATAAATTCCGTAATTATCATGACCAAGGGAGAGGTGCACTGGAAGTTGAACTAGTTCCCGCTGAATCCGCAACACTATTGTGCTATTTCTCTCGAAAGTCCTATATACGGGATCTTGGTAGGCTATTACCTGTATGTGTCCTCGCGAAGACTGTAATGAAATAATAATATTTGCTGAAGACCCCGCGTTATATCGGCCTCCAAACGTAATTTTAACAATTATCTCACCACTGTGACAAAACATGCCACTGTGTATTTCCTCCAAGTAAAGACGTTTATCCCACAGAATTGCTCTGTGCATCTGAATAAACAAATAGATAATGACAGTCGTTGGGAAAATTAAGTAGCAGATTAAAATTTTGTAATTACGTCCTACAACGGGGCGCTCTAAATGACATTTAAGATTCATCGCAACAGCAATAATAGGTTTAGCGTCAGCATCTAAGTCGCTAATTAAGTTACATCGGCAATGAATACCAAAATATACGCTTTTGTTCATTTCAGGAATACATGAAATAGTATGCCAGCTAGGCTCAGGTCGTGCGTAATTCCAAACACGGCAATTTCTGATTTCGGTTGAAAATGTGAAAAAAGCACCTTTGTCATTAAACGGATCCCACTGTTCTAAAGGGTTTTTTGCTCGAAGATATATATATACTGGTCTGGTCTTTTCACATCGGTTTCGCAATAATAAAGCAGTAGGTTCTGCGATTCCTGCTTTTATTAAGCATGTTGAATTCTCAGTCTCCATGTCTTTCAGTTTTGGTAAGTTCGTCATATGAAGTAATACACGGTAGTCTATATCAGCCTGTGTAAAGGTTACCCCTAGCACTGAGTGTCCATAAAGTTCAGATCGATACATTCGCACCTCTTTAGGATTATGAACATTATCATGTATTATATTCTCAATGTCCTCCTCGGGATCGTCAAATTCGATTTCTGTGATGAGTGGGCAAAACATATTACTGCACTGGTGTTCGCCAGCTAAGAAATTTTTTTTTAACTTTGAAATGTATTGAAACGACTCAGAAATTTTCTGTGTTTTCTCCCAAATAGCGTTTGTCGTATATGCATTAATAACAAGTACTTGTGTGCGTGATTCTTGTTCTGGGTACCACCAGTACTGGTTGTGCTTATGACTACGGACAGAGATAAGAACTTCACTATTGTGTAGCTGCTGACGCAACTCTTGTAGTAGTTTATCTGTGAAAACAAGGGTGTGCATGGAGTCGGCAGATTCTATCACAACATTACGCTCTAGGTCAAGATCAAAACTTTCCATTCGCATTGTGAAAGTCGATCGTTTGACTATTTTCGGAGCTTCTTCTGGATGTAGCCGACGTGCCGTACCCATGCCTATGTAAAATAAGCAAGTACTCAGTTTCCAATTTGCATTTAACCAGTTGTTTATATGTTCGAGTCCGTTTTGTTGCAATGTTGACATTTGCTCCAATCGATTACTTAAATTATCTATGTTTAAGCAGGACTCTGATTCTGCTCGACACTGTGATTTAGGAATAAACTCCCATTCTGTACTGAACTTATTGAGAAGATCACATAGATCATTTACCATAGTGTCATAGTATTCATCCATAAGCGTATAAATCTCGTCGTTGCTAATTAAAGACTTAAAAGTGGAAGCAATAATATTAAGCATTCGCGCTAAAACATTTACTTCCATATCATTAAGAGGTTCGATGGAATGTACTACATTTGTTATAAGATGTACAAGGTGGGCCAATTGCACAGTTGTTTGTGGCTGGTACACTACCAGTGTATCAGTGAAGATAATAAGTCGCTCTTTTGAATTAATTCTGTAAGATAATTGGTTCAGCAATATAAATGATTTATGCCAGTCTGCATATTCCAGCCAATAACGAGCATGAGCGAGATGATTGTTGATTGCTAGTTCAGTGTCTTCTATGTCAGTCTTGCGTACATTGACAGTGACGTTCACAGTTACACATGCATCCAAATAATCGCACACCTATAATTAAAAATTAATAAGAATATGCAATAACAATTATTAACATAATATAATTAATCAAGTAACCACCAGCAGATACAAGTTTTGTTTTCGGAATTCGGTGACTCCACAAGATACCAACTTTCCGATATTTATTGACAAGCTTCGTGGGGCTTCGATTGTGACCGTGAAGGACGATACCAGTAAGTTATCTCATAAGTTTTCTGAGTCTATTTGTAAAAAATTTAATGTCAGAAATATATCTTTTGACGAGGTGGCAGGTGTGGTTGAGAACATACATATTACTATCGATACTGTAACGATCCTTTTACTTTGGTTATTTCGTGCAACAAATTTATTTGTTTGCACTTGCGACAATTAAAAACACGTTATATTTATTATGATATATTACTCTCTTTATTTATTGCACTCTCGGTGTTATTTTACACTATTGGCTTGCTTATTTCATTACGATTCGGCGATTCGCGGGATCGCACACTTCACCAATATCCTTAACTGTCGCGAGCTCCTGTTCGCAAGAATCTGCCGCAGGCTCCGTCAACCAGCTAGGCAAAGTTCAGTACTCAGCCCGCCCAACAGAGGATTAGTACAACGAATCTTATTATCCACCCGGACTAGTGGTCTGCTTGATCCTCCAAGGATTGCTTCTAGCACTGTGAATCTGGATCCGCATGTCACTAGCTCTGTCTCCGAACGGACTAAGCCACACTCGCTTCGCTCGGTTCCACACGGAATCCGCATGTTGCCACAACTCTCGCATTGCAAGGACTTACGCGACTCACCCATATGCAGGACCTCAATATCCTATGTTATCCTAGGTGTGGCGTAGTGTCGAGTCCTTCAACGCGCTTGATCCTCTGCTAGAAGCGTGCTGATGATGCTTTCATTTTACGCGCAAAATCAGCCGGAATAACAATTGTATTCTTGCCACTTGCTCACAGAACTGCGTTTACTTGTAAACTCCGAACTCGGCGACCTATCACTCAATTGCCTTTGGCGAACTTTAAACTTAAGTCTCCATTGTCGATTCCCAATTGCCTCACGATCCTTATATGGTCGACCATTTGTCTGGACTATAATATTTTGGAAATTTTCCACTGCCACTATATCTTCCACTATATCTTCCGCTGTTTTTGAGTATGGAACGTCAAATTTGGTAGGTGTATTACTGTTAGTTGCCTTTCAGAACCGATAACCGATTTGTGATGCCACGCCCACACCTGCGGCTTTAATCGTCAATTCCGATTGTTAATCGATAACTTCGTATATCTTCGAAAATTTTAAGGATAGATTAACCAAACTTGGAAGGTAATTTGCTTGTAACCTCCTTCAAGCATTGCCATATCAATTTTTGGACCATGCCCACATCCGCCGCCATCAGGAACTTTGAACTTTGTAATTCTGCCACCGTCTTTAAAAGCAACGCTCACTTATATGATCCTATTCAAAAAGGCAAACTTGGACAGTATTTCTTGGCTGCACACAAATTATGGTATCATAGTATTTCGCTGTCGTTAACGTCCGACTGCAACGCTCTCTCTTGTTATTATTTTTTTTCCTTTTATTTTTATTATACCCTGAACCCATTAAAAATGGGTAAAAAGGGTATAATGGTTTTGTGCAAATGTATGTAACAGGCAGAAGGAAGCATCTCCGACCCCATAAAGTATATATATTCTTGATCAGGATCAACAGCCGAGTTGATATAGCCCTGTCCGTCTGTCCGTCTGTCCGTCCGTCTGTATGAACGCGCGGATCTCAGAGACTATAAGAGCTAGAGACTTCAAATTTGGAATATAAGATCTCGTATACCAGGCCCAGATCAAGTTTGCGTTATTTTATCGATAACTGCCTCAGTTTCTGAATTATCGATACATTTAGATTTCCGATAGCAGTAAATTCCATATATCTCTCACAATTTAATGGATACAGTCACCAATTTTGGTTAGTAGGTTGTTGGCGAGGTCCTTGAAAGATCGGCATGTACCACGCCCACCTCCGACGCCCCCATCACCCCCGCCCCTAAAATTTTCAAATGGCCATATCTTCCGCAGTTTTTGAGTAGGGAATGTCAAATTTGGTAGGTATATTACTGGTAGTCGCCTTTAAGAACCGATAACAAATTTGTGGTGCCACGCCCACACCTGCGCCTATAATCGACAATTCCGATTGTAAATCGATAACTCCGTATATCTCCGAATATTTTAAAGATAGAGTAACCAAACTTATAAGGTAATTTGCTGGTAACCTCCTCCAAAGATTGGCATACCAATTTTTTTACAACGCCCACATCCGCCGCCCCCAGGAACTTCGTCCCTAGAAATTTAAAATGGGCATATCTGCCGTAATTTGCAAGCAAGAGTCGCAAAATGTTGCAGCTATGTTACTGGTAACTCCCCCAAAGATCGATAAAAAAATTGGATGGCCACGCCCACTCTACCTACCTAAATCGATACACCTCTTGGTGTAAATCGATAAACCCATATATCTTACGCAATTTGAAAACTTAAGTCACCAAATTTTAAAGGTATATTGCTAGTAACACCCTTCATAAATGTGGAAAAAAAATTTTGGACCACGCCCACTCCCGCCCACAAAAAACGAAAAATGCCTGTATCTCCCGCAATTTAAGAGTTACAGTCACCAAACTTTGAAGGTATATTACTAAGATCGAACTCCAACATTTTTTCGGCCACGCCCACTCCCGCCCACAAAAAACGATAAATGCCTGTATCTCCCGCAATTCAAGAGCTACAGTTACCAAACTTAGAATACCTTATATTACTAAGATCGGGCCACGCACACTCCAGCCCCCAAAAACGATAAACCTATAATGCATTTAAAGCTTGGTTCAGGGTATATGGTAGTCGAGCCCACTCGACTACAGCCTTCTTACTTGTTTTATTTTACTTCTTTTGTGCGCATACCCGAGTACTCTCATGCGTCACTTTTACTCGGTTCCGCGTACCGTCACGCCACACCAGCTGTGAAGTGCGACGTCTGCTTCCGGGTCGCCCGTCTACCTCCTCCAGCTCCTACGGTGGCCAAGTGGTGGTTGTTCCTGGACGAGTTGCCATTAAGCTGGCACTTCCACGTCTTCCTTCCATGCTTAGACCACGGTAGCGGCGTGCATCCACCGCCCCGTTTCGTAAGTCCGCCGGTAGCTGGGGATTGGTGATTGCTGGTCTTCGTTGGGCTCCTCATCCGACGAGATTGAGATCACGTCGTCCGTGCCTTCTTCGCGTTGCATTCGGGGTACGTATGGCATGGTAACCTCGTCGTGACCGGTTTCTTCCGACACTGGCAGAGGTTCTGTCGTCGATTCCTTCTCGTCGGACGAGATGATGATGATGTCATCCGGGTATTGCCACCGGAGCAACGTTGGGCACACGTCATCCAGGTTGCTCGGATACCGTCGCCGCCGCGTCAGTAGTCGACTCAGCTCACCATTCGCGCAGAGTTCCAGCTTCGCTTCGCTGTGTGCATGGCTGACCACGCCTTTTATACCATTTTTCGGGTAAGTGGGTGTGTTTGTGCGTACGATTTGACACCCGAACTCTCTCCCCGAGTTCTAATGCACACGCGTATTCCGTAGTCTAAGAGATTACCTTGGTGCATACGTGTATTCTGCAAGTATCGCATCCACTTCCCCCCGCCTTTTCAATCGAAGCACAAACGCTGTTGTTGTTTGTTCTGGTTTACGCATCTCTTAAAATGCAAGTGTTGTTGTTACTCTGTGTTTTGTTTTTCGTTCACGCACGTGTGTTTGAGAGAGTAACCAACGATGCATTTTGGGTATCTGCATCCGCACTAGTGTGCGTGGTTAACATGGTGGCATCGCACGCGTTGTTGTTGCATTTTTTTTCTAATCTAAAAAATGCAAACTATTTCATCACTCTTCATATTTCTCACGCACCCGCGCCCAAATGCAAACCTTGTTGTTGTTCTTCATATCGCTCGCGCATCCGCGCAATTGTAAGAGAGCAGTCAACGGAGCGCTCTGTATGCATGCACTTGTTCAAAAATGCAAACCTTGTTGTTGCTGTTCACGTCGCTCGCGCACACACGCAAGTGTATCAACGGCGCGCTCTGTTTGAATACATTTGCACAAACTGCAAACTTTGTTGTTGCTCTTCACGTAAGAGAAAACAACGTCGCGCTATTTGTGCATGCATTTTCACTAATGTGTGTGGTCAACCAACGGTGCCGCGCATGCGTTGTTTTTTCCAAGGTTGTTGTTGTCTTCAACTTGCAGATTACCGAGGATGAAAATCTACAATTTGATATCCGTACCTCTACTGCGCATCCTTCCGCCGCATTTGACAGGTGGTGTAGCTTAACCCATACCTTGTCTCCGACTTTGGGTCTCCATGGTCTGCGCCGGAGGTTATAGTGCCTTGCTTGGTTTTAAGCCGCCTTCTGCAGACTAATCTGCACAATTTCGAAAATATCTTTTAATCTACTTCCTTATTCGGCTGGCGTTTGGGCTACTTGGCCTGTTCCGAGTGTATGGTGCAGTAAATTGGTGTTTAACACCCATCTCGTCCAGAAACTTCTTAAACGCCTTACTGGTGAAATCAGTGCCATTGTCGGTGATCGATACCTTTGGTGTTCCGAATCGTGCCAAAATCCTTTCCGTGAATCATTTTTGTAGTTCTGCAGTATTAGCGCTTCTAAGTGGTACCATTTCCACTTGCAGAATCGGTCTATGAAAACCACCAACATGGTGTTGCTATGTGTGGATCTTGGTAATGGTCCCACCAAGTCTGTAAATACTGTGCTCCAAAGCTCTTCAGGGATTTGAGTCAGCATTTGTCCTGCTGCGTCCAATTGACTTGGGTTGTATTGTTGACATATTTCGCATTGTTGAATATATGCTCGTACGTCTCTATACAAGCCTAGCCATTAATAGCGCGCTGCTATTTGTGCTATAGTTTTCCTACTACGGGTATGGCCTACGGCTGCAATGTTGTGGTTTTCCGCTAGGCCTTGCGTTTTCTTATCTGTAGGCACACACAGTTTCCAGGCTGCCACATCCTCGGTTCCAGCCCTATGAGGGATATGCGCATATAGGTTTCCAGAATCTTCACTATAATCTGGATACTTCCTGAGGTTTTTTGTAATGTACGTCCGCAACTTTTGGATCCATTTGCACTTCCTGTTGTCTTGATCCATTGCGTCTTCCACTATCGAGACCCTTGTCATGCTAACGCAGTTGATTGTGTTAGCTTAGCTTTCACCTTTTCAAAAGCTTCTTCATGCTCCTTGGTCTATTCTCATTTTGTACCCTTTTTTAGCTGTGTGTGTAGGGGATGTACTATAGTGGCGAAATAGTTCGTAGTTCCTTAACGTTTCCAGGGGGCTTCAATTCGCCGATAGCAGCTACTTTGTCCGGATCATTGCGTATACCTTCGTCACTCACCTGATGGCCAAGGTATTTAAGCTGTTTCTTGAAAAAGTCGCACTTTTCCACATTGATTCGCAGATTTGCTGCTCTCAGACGTCGGAACACTTTTCACAGATTGGCCATGTGTTCCTCGCGTGTTTTCCCAATCGCAATGAAGTCGTCCACATTTATAAAGGGCGTTACTAGCAATATACTTTTAAAATTTGGTGACTTAAGTCTTAAAATTGCGTGAGATATATGGGGTTATCGATTTACACCAACAGGTGTATCGGTTTAGGTAGGTGGAGTGGACGTGGCCATCAAATTTTCTTATCGATCTTTGGGGGAGTTACCAGTTACATACCTTCAAAATTTTGCGACTCTAGCTTGCAAATTACGGCAGATATGCGCATTTTAAATTAATAGGGACGAAGTTCCTGGGGGCGGACAATCCTTGGAGGAGGCTACCAGCAAATTACCTTCCAAGTTTGGTTAAACTATCTTTAAACTTTTCGGAGATATACGGAGTTATCGACTTACAATCGGAATTATCGATATCGATAAGAAAATTTGATGGCCACGTCCACTCCACCTACCTAAACCGATACACCTGTTGGTGTAAATCGATTACCCCATATATCTCACGCAATTTTAAGACTTAAGTCACCAAATTTTAAAAGTATATTGCTAGTAACGCCCTTTATAAATGTGGAAAAAAAATTTTGGACCACGCCCATTCCCACCCACAAAAAACGATAAATGCCTGTATCTCCAGCAATTTAAGAGCTACAGTTACAAAACTTAGAAGGTATATTACTAAGATCGAACTCACAAATTTTTTGGGCCACGCCCACTCCCTCCCCCAAAACCGATAAATCACCATATCCCCCGCAATTCAAGTATTTCTTAACTGTACACAAATTAAGGTATAATAGTATTTCGCTATCGATAACGTCCGACTGCAACGTTCTATCTTGTTTTTTCTTATGTTTTAAATTTTCTTCTTGTGTTGTACACCGATTATTTTGTGTTCATACATTTTTGTTTCTTTTTTCTTTTTTTTTAATTAATTAATCAGTTTAGTCAATTTATCTTTCAGGCTTCATGTCAAATTGTATCTTAAAATATTTTACTTAAATTAAGGCTTTTAGATATATACTTTCGATGATTGATTGATGCTGTTGATCAGACTCAT